>JBBNEX010000077.1:0-73522 GCA_038021265.1 Cyprinella venusta
TCGTTATCCAAGGTATCACTGTTTTTTTATTGTGAGAACTTTCATCTTTAACACGCTGAAACTCTATTGAACATATGTTTCTATCTCGGTTGGTAAACTATTTGTAATTGCACAACAAATATACAATTAAATGCTCTTTTAAACATTATTTAATATTTTATCTCATTCTTAGCACAATATAATATTTTACTCTGTTTAAAAAAAATAAAATTTTTATGTGCTTGACCATCGCAATTACGCGAAAAGGATATGATGCACATCCTTCCATGAATCAGAAGAACAGCATTATGATGAGGATTAAGTGTAATTCGATATTTAAGATGTAACATCAGCCATTGGAAATATTCTGTTGTACCCAGTCCACAAAGCGGTGAGTTATTATTGACGTTTGATAAATTATAAAGCGTAATATTTTATTCTACTCTCTTTTTTGTTTCCATTATAACTCATGCCTAATTTGCCACTATCACATGTCTTATGGCCAAAAGCCTGTTTGCAGCCCGTACGCTAATATGGTAGCTACCTCAAGGGTACCTTATATTAATTTTTAATTTTTAATTAAGTTCATATTTAATAGGAAATTTGTATCGCATTTGTTGCCGTTTTTGCTGTTTATGACGCTTAATCTTGCACAATTTTTTGATGATTTTTTATATGCTATTAATCAAAAAAAATATATTTTTTAACATATTTGGATAAAAAATTTAATTCTCGATCAAAATCGACCATTTTCTGCCAATTCTAAATAAAAGGTTTGGAGACGATTTAGAAAGCCCTAACAATCATTTCCACATATCAAAAAATTAAATCACGCCAATTTTAAATCTATAAATAAAACCTTATTAAATGAGATGGATCTTCTGAAAAAATATTAATCCTGTGATTAGAAAACAATGAACAGTGCATTTAATCAATAAAATATCAAAAATTCAAAAATCGTCAGTTTTTTTTTATCCAAATTTTCAAGGGCATTGTTAATCCGGATGTCAGAGAATGTGTTTATCACCTACAAATGTTCTAGCAGATAATATTGAACAAAAATTTTTTTATGCTTTGAGGGATAATTTAAATAAATCAATTCATTGAATTTTTTCTAATATTTGGTCGTCATGTGCATCTACAACAACTTTAGCAATGAGTAGAGTTACTGTGATATACCTGCACTATCAAATACTTGAGTGCAGAATGAAGAAATTTTTTACGGTACGAGAGAAGAAGGTTCGCTATGTCCGTTGATATAACTCATTGCCAATAATACTGTAAAACCTCTTTAATTATGAGCTTATATTCTCGAATAATATTTCCCCTTTTAACGAATTAAATTCAATTAAAAATTTTAACTATTTAAAAATTTTTCTTTGCAATAAATTCAAATTAAATAGATATCAAGGAGCGATCATTCAAAATCAAAATGCTTCCATCACACTTCTGCGCAAAAAGGGGTAATTTTAAAACACACCATTTAAAGTATGAAGGGACAAAATATAACGATAATTATAGCTGTAAAATCTATAAATCACTGCAATGAGGAAATAATATCATCAAAAAATGCTGAAATATTAAAACATTTTTAATTGAAAAAGCTGATATTATTTAAGTAGACAACCTCACAATCGTTTTGGTGATGTAAGATTCCAGGATTCTGGGCAAGAGATTTTTTATTGTAATCAATCTTATATTCAAATAATTACCTATAAATTCTCCTTTTAAATCTCTTCGAAGATTTTTTTAGCAAATAAACAATTTACACCTTTTTACATTCAAATTTGCCGTTGCATACATTCAATTTGTCCGATTTTCGCGCATGTCATAAACATCGAGCATTCAAATTTGCCGATGCGATCATTCAATTTGTCCGAAAAAAAAATCAAAAAAAAAATAAAATAAAATATCAAAATTCTTGTCTTTGGATAGCTTTTGACATGTATCTTACTACTTCACGCATACATCCTTGACAGTCATTTGCAGTAATTTGATCTGTGGCTTCATTAATTGATGAAGGAAGCTCACCGCGTTAGAAAATGTTAACTCTTGACTTTATTATTTTTTTCCAGTTCGAAAATAATAGCTCAATCGGGTTGAGCTGTTGGAATTAAGCAGAAAGGAAAATTAAAGTGTGCCCTGCTTGTTCGATGGCTTCACGGATAGAAAATACGTGGTGAAAATGGTTATTATCCATGATAAAATATTTGTGTTCATCTCCAACCCTTGTTATTACCTCTCGAATATAGATGATAAATTAGTTGGCATTGTAGGAACCGATCAGCGTTCTGTGAGGTAAAAGTCCCGTGGTATTAATTGCAGAAGCTACACTTGTGTTTATTCCTCAAGAATTTGGTACAACCACTTTAATACGCTCACCTCTTTTTGCTCGACCAAACGTTCGACGAAGGTGCAATTTAAAACCTGTTTCATCGATATAGATGATGTCAGGTGAACCAATTGGAAATCTAAAGGGTTTAGCCCTGCAAGAAGAATGATAATTTACCTCTCAAACAACATTTGGCTAAACTGGAATCGAGACTCAATCGTTTCACCAATGTTTCGTGACACAGGTACCGGACGACACAATTTAAAAGTAATATTTAATTTTTTAATCGATCTCGAAACAGTTACTTCCAAATCATCGATTGCAAAATTTAGCTCAATTTTTCTTTAATTTGCTTTAGGGTAAGAAGTGGATTATCCTCTAACTGCTGGTTAATATTTTTCAGATGAATGTCTTAAATTTTAAAATTTTTAGCGCCACTTCTTCTTAGTTTTAGATGAAATTCCAGTGTCTCTGTAATTTTGAAAAATATGACACAAAGTTCTGTCATTAACGATAAAAATTCTTGCGACTTCTGATATCGAAATTTCCGGAGTTTTGCCAATATAAATGATGATTCTTTCTCTCAAATCCTTGGTTATTTTCATGTAAGTCCTTTTATTTGTGCTAATTTGATTTAAATTTTAGTCGGTCATTTTGAATGTTCGCATCGGCAAAATTGAATGTTCGATGTTAATGACATGCGCGAAAATCGGACAAATTGAATGTATGCAACGGCAAATTTGAATGTAAAAAGGTGTAATTTAAAAAGAGAGCCAAATAAGCGGAAGAGAGGAATTAAGTACTTGTTTAACTGATTCATACCAAGCCCCAGCTAGAATACAATCTATAAATGCAGTTAATTATGGTTAATACGGATTGCATTTTGCCATAAAAATACATCTGAATTAACAGGATATGTTACAAAAAGCGACCTGGATCTAGTTATTTTCTGATTATAATGTTGATGTCCTTTACATTGAACAAAATAATAACTATATAATCTTTTTTTATTTTTGTATTATTTTATGAGGATGGCTAAACTAAATTAAACTATATTAAAAAAATTATTCACTAATATCATTTTATATTCTATCTCGGATGCCTCTTTAAATTTAAAATAGTTATTTATGAAAGCAAGGGCACGAAGAGTTGAAAAAAATAGTGAAATCTAAAAAAAATCAAGATTGATCGCTAAAATGATTTGATTTATCGAGGTAATTAAATTGACGTCACATTAGATAGTATATTATTTACAAAACTAAACTTATAAATGATTAAAATTTGGGAATAAAACTACAAAATTTTACATTACTCTCTTAAGGCCTTTCCTTATCGGGCCTAAACCAGTTTTTCTGTTATAAAAGTGTGAATCTGTCTCTTTATCTCTCCTAAGGCTATTCGAGTTTTCAAAATAAAACTTTTTGATGGGATCAGCGGTAAAAAATTATTTATTCACAATTCGATAACTTTTCTTTTCCATATTTTTTTAATCTTTTGTTTTTTCGCCTGATAATGCACCTTGTGATCAATATATAAAACTTTCCTTATTCTAGTGATATTTTGTTCAATGATGAGCCAAATAAATTTTTATATCTATATAGCCTTCGATTTGATGAATTATCGTTTTATTTCTTCTTTTAGTTTAAAATACCAATAAATTTTTGTTCAATCCGTTTTTTTTAGTTTAAAATAACACACAATTCTTTAATAATTTCTACGAAACAATAAAATAAATCATTTATTTCATTAAATTCATATCTGTAACATCTATATGTAAATGCCTGGCGCAGTACGTTTAGTCATATCAAGTTTATTACAATATTCTAAAACTGTCCAATATAAATTTTCATCTTGATGAACAATTATGTAATTTTTAGCTAATTTATTTGCAATTTAGAGAAATTACACAGAAAAAATAGTTATTTGCTCCAAAATTTTAAAAATTTGAAAATAAGACAGGGGCAAAATAAGACAGGGTTGAATGTATAATTGTGGAAAATAAGATTTAGAATTCTTCTCCTGAATGCGCAGGAGATGATCAAATTTTTGAATCTTCGAGAAATGCGTGTCTCGTCCATAAAGAACTGTCTTTTAAGGAATCCATTGAAATTGATGATAATACACTGCCGGACAAAAAGATAGGAGTTAGTAAAACTATATGAATATCTCATATCCATTGTGTATATTTAAACTTTATTTTTGATAATGATCTACTAAAACACGACCTTAATATTGTCATAAAGTATCAATATTCAAATCTTAAAAGTTTTTGAAATAATTAAAGATTAATGATTTTTTGAGTGCTTTTGTCCGGACAAAAAGATAGTTCAGCAAACCCAGATATCTTAGGAAATTTTTACTTCACAATATAAGTTGTAATGGTTAAATGAATAGATATTAATGAACTTTTGATAAAAAAAATTATTTGAATTCCATATACATAGAGTTTTGTGGCAATTCAAAATCTTGGAATCATGTTTTCAAAATTATCAGACAACTAGTTAAATATGTTTTTATATTGCTAATATAAAATAGATCTTTGTACTAATTTTATAATTTGATGTGTAAAAAATGAAAAAAACACAGTATATTTCGACATGTTTTATTACGCAAGCGCATTTGTTATATAGTAGAATTGGACAATTCTACTATACTCAGAGCAGAAAAGATAGGACCTCGCAGTATTTTTTAATTATTTCCGTCATCTATCATTATTTTTTATTAAAAATTTGCACACCTATTAAAATACAAAAATCAAATATTATAGCAAAATTTTATTAAAAAATATCAATAAACAAAGGAGTTATGGTCAAAACTTTTTTTGACACGCCCTAAATCGCTCACAAAAGATAGGTCTCTATGTTCCCGTAGTGCTAAAGCAAAACTAAATACATGATATTATAAAGTGCGAAAATACAAGGAACCTTTTTTATCAAATTTTAGATAACTGGTCGGTGAGAGGAGAAAAAGAGCAATTAGTGTTTATGACTAACTCGACTATTTCTAACTATATAAGCTTCAAAATGGGTTCAACGATAGATAATATTATTATAAAATTTAAGATAAAATAAAAATATCAGAAAATTAACCAATAAGCTATTTATTTTAAAAATACTCGAAACAGCGCCATTTAAATTTGCGCAAGCTTGTGTCAGGAAAACAGAATTAAAAATTTAATGATAATTTAATATTCTATGGTGTTTTCGTCGTTTTTTAGCTTCAAATTTTCGATTTTGCATAGAATCTACCAGTTTTTTAATATAGACTGTTTCTATGGGTTGCCATGAAGTTTGAATAGATTTCCACTATTAATTTGTTTATTGTATTGATTACCATTTTGATAAACTTTTTGAGCCATAACAGAATAAAAACTTTAAATTATATTAGGATCTGGGCTCAAAGCATGCCGTTCAAGAATTTTTATACAATATTTTTGGAAAAATACACCTGTATTTTTCGAATTTTGACACGCAGCATTGTCTTGTTAAAGAATAATATTTAAATTTAACAGTAATGCGTTGCTTTTAATCAATTCTTGGAATTTATGGAATTTAGCGTCCCAGAATTTTGATTATTGTAGTTTTAGTCAATATTGAAACCCCTGCACATGCCATAATTGATCAAACACCAAATCTTCTTTTCATTCTGAATTTCTCCGTACTCACAGTCTAGGACTTTTTATTCCCGTCGGCCCATTTAAATTAAATTTATTTTTGTATGTAAGAAGGACATGTTCCCAATTGATAAAACTGATAATTTTTTTGGCCAAATCAAATCTCAATGTCTTGTCTGCTTGTTAGAGGAGGAATAGAGTCAACAGCTTTTTTTTTCCTACCCATATTTTCGCACCGTTTTCCTGATCCAAGCTTGCGCAAAATTTAAATGGCGCCTTTTCGAGTATTTTTAAAATTTATAGCTAAGTAGTTAATTTTCTGTTATTTTTATTTTATTTTAAATTTTAAAATAATTTTATCTATCGTTGAGCGCAGTTTGAAGCTTTTACAATTAGAAATAGCCGAGTTAGTCATAAACACTAATTGCTCTTTTTCTACTCTCACCGACCAGTTATCTAAAATTTGATAAAAAAGGTTCCTTGTATTTTCGCACTTTATAATATCATGTATTTAGTTTTGCTTTAGCACTACGGGAACATAGAGACCTATCTTTTGTGAGCGATTTAGGGCGTGTCAAAAAAAGTTTTGACCATAACTCCTTTGTTTATTGATATTTTTTAATAAAATTTTGCTATAATATTTGATTTTTGTATTTTAATAGGTGTGCAAATTTTTAATAAAAAATAATGATAGATGACGGAAATAATTAAAAAATACTGCGAGGTCCTATCTTTTCTGCTCTGAGTATATAATGTGTAGCATGAAGCATTTTGCAATTTCAATCTAATGTATTTAACATATATTAATATAATTTAAATATATTTTACTAACTAAATGTTATTAATAATCTATTTTAGATCCGTTTACTTTTATCAATTGAAATATTCTTTCTGGCATAGAGTTAATCAGTTTCTGAATTTAATTAACAGATATATTATCCTAAAATATTTGAATTGAATTCCATAATTTTAAGACATTCTTATAGTGCTTACCATCTTTATATACATTATAAGACAACATTGCCCATACATTTTCTATAAAATTTAGGTCTGGACTTAACGGTGGCCAATCCAATAATGAAATGCGTTTGTCGTTAAAAAATCATATTGTTGATTTAGAGGTGTGACATGGTGCATTATCCTGTTGGAATAAAATTGTTCGATCAAAATCAGGAAGCACTTCAGTTAATAGCATATTTTGATATACTGCTGAGTCCATAGTAACATCAATTTTCAGGATCGAGGTTTTAAATGTAGCGCTGATGCCACCCCATATCATAACTGACCCTCCACCGAATTTGCGTTTCACACATTGTTTCTTTGGCATTCCTATTGGTTTCCAATATAATTTATTATTATCTGGACCATCTAGATCAGGGGTCCCCAACCTTTTTCCACTTAAGAGCACATTTTTCAGTACAGCCCATATGGCGGGCACCATTTATTTTTTCAATGTAAATTTCTAGTATGATATTGTTAATAATACACATAATGGACTTAAAATAAAAATTTACATATAATAACGTTTATGTTTTATGTAAATTATATATAATATTACAAGTCGATGTGATCTTTGGCACCGTATTTCCTTGGCAATTCCTTTATAATCAGTGGAGTATGAAGATAATCCTGCTCGTAAGCAATCATCAAGATGTTGGTCACTTAGTAGTGATCTTTTTTTGGATTTAATCATATTCATGGTTGAAAACAATGATTCACACAAGTATGTTAAACCAAAAACTGATTTTATTTTGTATGATGCGCTTTTCGAGAATGAAAATATATTTCTGTCAACTATATTCCAGAAGTTTTCATCTGATACATTGGATTTTAAGATTATGTCGTTCTGAAGATCAAAAATTTCTAATTCCAGTACTTGTGCCCTAACTTTAACAAGCTCTGAAATTTGTGCAGCTGTTTCGGTTAAATTTATTTTGCAAGAAAAAGGATTTATAAAAAAAGGTGACCATTGGCTAAATAAATGATATTAAACTGTTGAAATCGTTTTTCAAACTGATTTTGAAGTAATTGAAGACTGACAACAAATGATGAAAAGTCAATTTCAGCTTCGCCTATCATTTTTTTCATTGTTTGGAAATTTACAAGATCCTTAATTTGTAGATGCGATATCCACAAAATTAATTTGGATTTAAATGAGTTTACATGTCCTATTATTATAGCTATATGTAAGTTTATCCCCTGCAACTCCAAGTTCAAATTATTCAATTTTTCCATAATATCAGTGATGAACCCCAAATTCACAAGCCAGGAAGAGTTTGTTAATTCAAAAAAATTTTAATTTTTAGAATTGAGATAATTTTTGATTTCTTCGATTAAATTGACAAACCTTAAAAGGGTTTTGCCCCTACTAAGCCAGCGTACTTCACTATGAAGTATAAGATCAGGTTCTTCAGACTCTTCCAATAGGTCTTTGAAAAGACGGAGTTGTAAAGGGGCTGCTCTTATTTGGTTTACTATTAGAATCACTACTTTATTGACGTGTCAATAGAGGAGTATCCTACCACACAAAACTTCTTGGTGGATAAAGCAATTGTAAGACACAAAGTTAGGAAATGATTTGTCATTCTTGCAGTGGGCGATAAATCCGTTGATATTACCAATCATTGCTGGTGCTCCGTCAGTGGATATGGCCGACAGCTTTTGCAAAGGCATATCTATCGATTTTGCGTATGTTATGAATATTTTGTAAATATCCTTGCCTGTTGTTCGTCCTTTGATTGGCAATATTTTTGGCAGTTCCTAATTACACTAAAATCACTAAATACCATCCTAACCATAACTGCAAACTGTGCTGTGTCTGTTATGTCTGTAGACTCGTCAAATTGTAGTGAGTACCATTCACATATCTCCTAATCACTCTTTAATTGAGTTTGTAAGTCTTTAGAAATAGTGTGTATTCGTCTGGTGACGGTGTTATCAGAGAGCTGTAAGTCTTTTATCGCTGACATAATCTCACGTTTGTTGCAAAATCCATCAAATAAGCAATCTGCACCAGTAAAAATGGTTCTTTAAACAATTCGCCATCCTGGAAAGGCTTTTTATTCTTTGCGAGCATGTGAGCAATTTTCAAAGAAGCAATCGTGGAATTCTTATTTTTTACGATAGGTCGAGTAAAAACTGATTGTTGGACAGACAGGGTAAATTTTAGTTGAGAAATTTTGTTCTTTATTAATTTTGATTTTAGTGGATAGTTAGTATAAAAAGTCGAATGGGTTATCTGGAAGTGACGTTCAATGTTGTGTTTTTTTGCCATTGCAACACTTCTGCCGCACAACAAACAAACACAGTTATCGTTAATATGGGTGAAACAATATGATTCTTCCCATTCTGCGTTAAAATTTTAGATTCTTTGTCTTTTAGTTGTTTGATGATAGGATTTGTAAAAATTGATCTTGCAAAAATAGATAGTAATTTAATATATTCTGAATCTGACTTGATATTTCTCAAAATGGCGAACTTGCATGAGCTGATACACTTTATAAGCATACGCGGAGCAGAGAGATTTTTGTCTACGTTTACCATCTTTATTCTGGGCTAATGATGTCCGCAGATAAAGAACTCTCTTGACTCCAGATAGATAGACTCTTTTACACTCACTTTAATACTCATAAATAAAATTTAAATATATCAGATAAATAATTTTTTATCGTGTTCGTACAGAGACGGGCACATGTAAAAGGGTTAGCGGGCACAATGGTGCCCGCGGGCACGCGGTTGGGGACCCTTGATCTAGATTAAAACGCTTTTCATCAGTAAAAAGAACTTTATCCCAATTAATCTTGCTGATCATATTTGGGCCCAATTTTATCTGATATTCTTATGTCTGTCTGTAAGCGGGGGAACAATCGCCATTTTATTATATTTAAAATTTTTTTTATTAAGCCATCTTCTAACAGTCCTGTCTGTAACGTTAAGATTCAGCATTTTTTTTAATTTAGTCGCATTCATATTTTCTGCGTCACATCTTTTCGTTATTTCTACAATGGTTGGTGTATCACAGCTTGTTTTTCTGCCACTATTTTTATATAATGCACCATAATCTGTAGGGCTTTTAAGATAAGTACGTATCAAGTTTTCGCTACGGTTCAGTCGCTCGGCAATTTCATTAATTGGTATTCCAACTTCATCGAATGCTACTAATTTTCCTTTTTCTATTTCTGTCAAAGATTTTCTCCTGCCTATTAATATTGAGTGTCAAATTTCAAATTTAGTGCAAATATTGTGCGCATATGTGATAAAACATGTCGAAATATACTATGTTTTTTCATTTTTTATACAGTAAATTTTTATAATTTTACACAGGTCTATTCAATATTAACAATATAAATAAATATTTAACTAGTTAGCTAATAATTTTGAAAATATGATTCCAAGATTTTGAATTGCCACAAAACTCTATGTATATGGATTTCAAATAATTTTTTTTATCAAAAGTTCATTAATATCTATTCATTAACCTATTAAAACTTATATTGTGAAAGTAAAAGCTTCCCAAGATATTTGGGTTTGCTAGACTATCTTTTTGTCCGGACAAAAGCACTCAAAAATCATTAATTTTCAATTATTTCAAAAACTTTTAAGATTTGAATATTGATTCTTTATGACAATATTAAGGTCGTGTTTTAGTAGATCATTATCAAAAATAAAGTTTAAATATACACAATGGATATGAGATATTCATATAGTTTTACTAACTCCTATCTTTTTGTCCGGCAGTGTATTGTTATCGAAATTATCTCATGGATTTATAAATCCTAAGAAAACGGACTCCTGCCCAGTTAATGAAGCAGTCAACTAAGAGAATGACTGCGACATAAACTGCGCAGCAGATACACCAATATCTATCGAAATAAGAATCATTTTTTTGAGACGATTTAGAACTCTGCTAAAAAAAAAAGATAGATGGCATTGCTAACTCCGATTTTAAGCCATTAAAAAACTTGAAAGAACCCTTAAAAAGGTTTCAATAAATTGAATTCAACAGAAAAAAATAACCAATTACAGTCGACCCTGTCTTATTTTCCACCCTCCGTTATTTTCCAGATTTTAAAAATATTAGAACAGATTAACTATTTTTCCTGTGTAATTTTTCTTAAATTCAAAATACACTAGTAAAAAATTATATGGTTGGTCATCAAGATGAAAGTTTATAGAGGATATATTAAGAGTGGGAATTCAAAGAAAAAAACGATTTACTTTATTTATTGGTAGAAATGATTAAAGAATTATGGGCTAATATTTCAAATTAATTGAAGTTATTAAACGATAATTTGTCAAATCGAAGACCAAATAGATACAAAAATTTATTTGGCTCATGATTAAAAAAAATGTCACAAGAATACGTGAAAGTTTTAAATATTGTTTACACGGAGTATAATAGACGTCAAAACTACAAATTAAAACAATTTTGAAAAAAAAATGTGTGCAATTGTGATTTAAAAAATTTTTTTATCGCTTATCTTATCAATAAGTTTAGTTTTGAAAACTCAAAAAGCCTTATGAGGAGAGAAAAATGCAGAGTCAGAATTTTACCATAGAAAAACTGATTTATGCCCGATTAGGGAAGGTTAAAAGAAAGAAATGGTAAATTTTTTTTATGATGATTGACAAATTTTAATCCTCGCGGTCAGTTTAGTTGTTAAAATAATATACTAGTTAGCATAACATCAATTTGATTATCTTAATAAATTGAGTCATTTTACCGAAAGCTCCTTATTTGTTTGAGATCTCCTTATTTTTACACCTCTTAGTCCCCCGCTTTTATAGAAAACTATTTTAAATTGAAAGAGACATCTAAATTAGAATAAAAAAATGATATAATTTAATAATTTTTTACGATATAAATAATTTTTATTTTATTTATCGTACTAATATTAAAAATGGTCAAAGCCTCTCTAATTTTCCACCCTGTCTTGTTTTTCACCTTTTAGGAGATAAAAATTCCATAAAGAGAAAAATAAGAGAGGTTTCATTGTATTCTAAAATTTTTTGAAATAATATATGTGCTTGTAACGATATTTAGGACCAATTAAAAACCTTAAACCAAACCTAAAACTAAATCTAAATTGATAAAGCTAAACCTAACCTTAACCTAAGAAGATAAAGCATAACCTTGACCTAAAAGTTAAACCTATAATCTAAATCTAAATCCCAGCTAAAGCTAAACCCTCTCTTAATGATAACTAAAGCAAGCTTACACAATTTCCTAAATTTTTTCCTTGTGAATATAATTATAAAATTTTTTGACACAGGTGAAATTAAAGTTATTTGATTGAGGTTTTTGTATGAATAAAATTTGTAAATAACTTTAAAAAATATTGAAAGGGCTGTTTATTTTTACCAGGCGCGAATATTTTGTCGCAATTATTGTAATATCGCCTTATAAAGACAAAATTTCGTCATCAATATTTTTTAACTTCCGCACTATGAGTTGTTATCGGCATTTAATAAAGAAAATTTTTTTATACATCAGATAAAAATATCAACCTATAAGGGAGCTTCTATGTAGAGTTCAACCCAAATTTTTTAACAATTCGCCCAACTGCTCAGATGGAAATCTTTAAAGTATGATAAATCTCTCTTATCGACTTTTAATCTAAGAAAGGTTGAATTATTTGTCCTGTTTGCAATTCATTAACCTTTGATCATTATTATATAGAAATCGTAAAAATCATCAAAAATAAATTTTTTAACCATGAAAAGTCAATAATTTATCAGTGTCTCATTTTTTGTTGTGCATTAAATTTTTTTATTTTACTATATTTTGAAAGAAAATTTATATATTTCGTTACAAAAGCATTGGGTGAATACTTATTAGATTTTTATACTAATTATATATAAAAACTGAAATTCAGAAAGCGGGTTCGTAATTTTATGGCGTACAACTTTTTGTCCACCATTCAATGTGCTTATTTTAAAAGGTTATTACCTTGATTTTAAAAAAAAACTACTCTGCTTCAGAACTTTGAGTTCAGATATTTTAAAAGAAAAAAATCATGAAAATTTTTTAAACATCAACACGTAAATATTAAGATTGTGTAAAATTAACGCATTCATGGATCATTTTCCAATTTATAAACAAAATCCCATGCTTTTAAACTGAAATTTAGTATCTTAAAAGACTCCCAATATTAAAAGGACAACATTTATAGCTCACTAAAGTGTTTATTTGAAACCTTAAAACTGGCCAAAATTAGTACCAAGAATTTATTAAATAAACGAATGCAAGAACTTTTAAAAGCGTTCTTATTTAATCCATGTTTCAATAATAATGCAAGAAATTTGATGATAGGATTAATTGTAAGCTTAAGTTGAATCACTGAACTTAATAAAGATGTCTTAGTTGAATTTCTGAGTAATGAACTTATATGTTAATTGATGAAATTTTTTTAAGAGTACCTATATAGATAAGAAAAGTAAGAAGACATCATAAAAATTTTTTAATACAAAAATAAACTAAAAAATAATTTTATAAGGTTCTCTGAATTATGTATGTATTTGGGACGAAGCAACACATGCTGCAAGTGCAGCTCCTTTTCCTGAGCCATCTTCCGCTAGAATAACATCGAACGTATGTTTAGGTAGGAGCTCATTAACGGCCTCTTTCACGTATGATGTAAACTTGGGATGTCTTTTAAACATCGATCCGTCGGCAGCAATTACACATCGACGAGTTCCGAGTCGATAAAGAATAGCTCCCAGACCTGCGCCAATTAGCCTTGCGGAACGTCTAGATACAGCGTCGCATATTTTTGCCATTATCTGGAAGGCTGAATCGTCGATGCGCACGAAAAAGATTTCTTCAAACGACTGGATGAATTCTTCTTTATTGTATGACTCGGACAACAGACGGGAGGGAAAAGTTCCAGGCTCTACTATCTTTTCAACTTGATGCCCGTTAAAAAGATTTTCGGTAGAATTGATCTTTGCTATAGCAAGTCTAGCTATTTCTCCGACGTACATTCCTGAAACCATTTTTTCAAATATCTGCTGACCGACATTTATAGAATTTCTGTCGATCTCCAAATCGAACTCTAACAGATATTCGTTGAGGCTCCCATCTTCACCGAATGCTCCCCATTCCGTGTTTATTAGAACTTTCTTGTGTGGGGTGATTGTTTTCCACTTGCGGACTTTGCTGATTTCCTCTATATAACAAGCGTTAGTGCCAGTCCCATTGATGATTCCAACAGCCGTGTCCTTATCCTCGAATGCTCCACACAGTAGCGTTCCTGTGGTGTCATTGATCAGTACGAAATCTTTAATTTTTAAATTTTCCTTTGTGCACGCTTCGCGAAGCAGACGAACCACATCTTGGCCAATAACATCTGATGTATGAAATCCTTTTGTCCATCTCATCAGAAGGCCAGAGTTAAGAGCTTTCTGGTTAATCGGAAAAGAGAAAGTAAATCCAAGATATTCTATTTCTTTTTCTAGCATATGGAGTTTTTCAAGACAGTCCCTTATGCATTTTGCGAGAAAACCAAATAGATCAGATGCTTCACCAAGCATAGCGTGTTCTGGAACCTGGAAATGATAGGCTCTCGGCATAAGTTTTTCCCCAACGACATCAATTTCAAAAAATCTGAGATTAGTGCCCCCGAGATCAATGGCGAAGAATCTTCCTTTCTCACTGCCATCTGGAACAACGCTTAGGTACGTCGGAAGCATCTTTATCGGTGAATGATGAAATACGTTCGGATCTTCATGTAATCCATGGTTAAAGGCCTTGTTCATACGGTAAATTATTTTTTCGAGATCCTTTTGTTTAGTTTGAAACTTTCAAGAATTTGTTCCAAAAGATTCATTTCAACCTTCTCTTTTGAATTCTTCGTGTGTGATAACTGTGGAAAGTATCCTCTATTTTCTTCAGACTCAATTGTTTCAAGACCCATCATCTGAAAATTTAAAATTTTCTAGTGTATTTATACTAAACAGGGGTGTTAAATTAAGACAACGCCTCTGTTTATATAGAAATCTTATACTAAAACCGTTGTATGAAACAAAAAAGACACGTTTCATTCATGTCTATTTTTTTTTGTTTCAAAAAATTTTTTTCATTGAAATGTAAATTAATTATATTTATTACGTTATAAATATTTAAAGTATTTCTGGGTGAGGCCATAAATAACCACCCATAGAATTGCCATAGTATTGAATTACGTGACTGAATTACCATTATTGTCTGTAAGGATTGTTTTACCGTTTTTAGCACGTGCATAAAAATCTGTTTTATTGTAAGATTTAAATGTATAAATGATAACGTTACAGTTATTTTTACCCTGTAATATTTTTAGTAGCATCTTAGTTAAATTAGTTTGTAATGGTTATTTTGGTGTGGTTAGTTTACCATCCCACTTATGATAAAATTAATAAAAAAGAAAGAGCTAAATGAAATTTTTACGACGGTGGTAAAAATTAAAATTAGTGAAACTTCACAAATTTATTGGATACTCTTGAAAAATTGTATTTTTGAAGTATGTTTTAAAAATTATACATGATTTTTTAACCGAAATAAAAACATCAATTTAGTGAGACTCCATATCTAAAATATTCAGTTTTAGTTTGAATGGTAACATTTTTAAGATGATTCAGCAATAAAGTTGCTGTCTTTTATTAAGGATGTGTTTTGGGTAAAATTTGTTGGAAAGTCGATTGATAAAACATTATATAACTATAAAAACGTGATTTTAGAAACATACGGAAAAATTTTAATGAACTAAGGATAAACGTGCATATTCTAAATTCATTCAAACAGAAGCTGGAAAACTCATTTTTTATGTGATTAACTAATTATAACATAAAAAATAAAAATTCTACTTTGAATATGACAGATTTACAAAATTCATCATACGCTTAAATATTCTTCGCGTTTTATTTTGTTTTACCTTTTTTTGGTTGTTGATAAGGTCATCAAAGTAAAAACCAGATCTTCTTTTGTTGGAGCCTTCATCTATATTTAATGATAATTGGGCGTTGGAGACGAAAAAATTTTTAATAGAATCAAATAAGGGAGTATTTGAGGGCAGAAACATTTATTGAGTCGATTTACAATCTGATAAATGTAAAATTTATCAGGATTCATCAAATCGAAGATTATCTATCGTCATGATTAATCTTCCCCACAAATTTTTATCATTAAAACCTTTTGCCGTAAAATTAAACAATTTATGTGTTTGTGCTAGAATTATCTGTAATTTTTTTGCCTATTAATATTTGTCTGTGTTAAATTTAAGAAAAAAATACATATGAAAATACAAAACTCTTATTAATGTTTGCATAATTATTTGGCGGCAATAAACATGTATTTTGCGAAGTTATATTTGTATTTGGAAATCTAATATATGTGTCTGCCAAGGTTATTTTATAATTTTAGGCCCGCACATGCGTTTTCCAATACTATCACCTTAAAATGAATTAAGTGCTTAATTTGATGTATTTAGTAAAGTAATTTCGAAGCTTTTTGTGCCAGGCCCCACAAAAATTTCCTAAAATTTATATTCCTTCGATGATGAGCGTGTTCTTGACGTTGGGAAATACTTATCTCGTACCTAACTAACTCATGTGGTAGAGTAAGCAAAAAATAAATGAGCTAAGTGTGTGCGGAATTTCCTTTACAAAAACAGAAGATATCACTAAATCTGAGATACAGTGATACCTTGCATAACGTACTAAATTCGTTCCAGGACTAAGTTTTTAATGCGAAACGATCGTTATGCGAAGCCTGCTTTGTGCTAAAATACAATAACAAAAAAATAATTTTTATGTGAACACACAAAAATAAAACCTTCGTTTGGAGCCGTTTTGTATGCTGATATCGAACGATCTTAAAAAAATGGTAATTCATGACAAACACGCGCGCTAAAACAAGATAGTTGAATCTTATTTAGTTGTTTGTGCGAAGCTTGGTTCGTTATGCGAGATATCTATTACCAAATTAAAAATTACGCTGTGTGCAGCACACATTATCCGAGGAGTAAGTTATGGGAGGTATCACTGTACTGAATAAATTTAAATTGTATTTATTGTAGATATAAAGAATGCACGACCATGTAGATTCAATCCCTTTCTATTAATTTCTGTAATTTACCATAATGAAAATGCTGCACATTTGTGTAAATCTGCCGGTCGGAGTTAATTGCTGATTTTTGAAATAAATTTTTAATACGGCCTTAATTTTCTTTTAATCCTCATGCAGATAAAAAGGTAAATTAAAGCCCATTTTTATTATATACTGCGTCCAAAATTTTTAGAAACTTGCATTATATCGTAAATAAAATCGTTATTTTTTAATATAAGAATACTATCTTTTAACAAGACATTTAAAATAATATTTTACATAACCTTTTAAAATTTTGTACAAAAATGTTAAAAACTGTATGATATATGAAGAAAATAAATTTTACGCAACTCAAAATCGTCCAAAAATTTTAGCCCGCTTCGCCCGTACATTCTGAAGTTAGATTAAAGGCATATTAATTAATAATTTAAAAATCTAAGGCCCAGTTTTGGTTAGTTTTTTATGATTGTTTATTGGGAGCTTAATAACGAATTGTTCGTTTTTTGGGCATAGTTTTTATTATTTTCGTATATAACTTTTAAAATTTATAAGAAATAAATTTATCCATCGTTTTAATTATTATTTATAATCGCAGCTATCTAAATTCGGATTAATTTTAAATAATTTTAATATTTTGACGCCATTTTTAGGAAGGGCACGCGCGTAAGATAAATATTTTTGATTTTTCATAAAATATTTGTAAAAATTAATCTACTTTAATATTCAATAATCTCTGCATGGTTCTGCAATACCTTACAAACTCTATCCGGCATTGAATTTACCAATTCTTTTATATACTCATCAGGAATATTTTTCCGGTTATCTTGTATTGCTTCCCATAGCTCCTGCTTAGTACGATATTGAGATCCATTCCCATAAACGATATTTAACAACGTGCTCCATACATTTTCAATTATATTTAGATCAGGACTATATGGTGGCCAATCGAGAATTTTTAGGCCTTGATTTTTAAGAAAATCCACCGTGCTTTTAGAGGTGTGACAGGGTGCATTATCTTGCTGAAAAATGGTAACGTTTTTAAGTAAGGGTATTATGCTGTTTTTCAGCATCTCTTGGTATGCTTGAGAATTAATCAATCCTGCTATTTTGATTATAGGAGTTTTTAAATTCGTGGAAACTCCTGCCCAAACCATCAGTGATCCGCCACCAAATTTTCGTTTCATAGATTTTTTTCTGTAAGAGGAGTTCCAAGACCTTTTATTTCCATCTGGCCCATATAAATTGAATTTTTTTTCGTCAGTAAATAAGATGTTTTCCCATTTAACCTGGCTGATCATTGATTTAGCCCAATTCATTCTAATATTTTTATGTCTCTCAGTAAGAGATGGACACAAGCATGATGTTTTGTACGTTAGATTTTCTTGTTTCAGATAATTAATTATTGTGTTTTTACAAACATCAACGCCAAGACGACTCTTTATTCTGGATGCTGAGAGGTTCTCTTCTATGGCCAATTTGGTGACATCTTTTATGGTTACTTCGCCACATTTTTTTTGCGACCTCTATTACTTGTATTTTTGCCATACGATTCTTGATTACCAAGGAAGTTATGAATGCATTTACTGCTTCTGTTAATTTTCAGCGAAATTTCCTTAACTGAAATTCCACAACTTCGGAATGGCAGTATCATCCCTTTTTCCTTTTCATCAAGCGATTTTCTTTTTTCCATTTTAAATTGAGGGCGTCTTTATTTGGCATGCGCGAATTAAAAATTTAAAATTATTAAAAATTTATCTGAATTTAGATAGCTACGATTATAAATAATAGTTAAAACGATGAAGAAATTTTTTTATTATATATTTTATGAGTTATATACGAAAATAATATAAACTATACCCAAAAAACGACAAATTCGTTATTTAACTTCCAATAAACAATCATAAAAAACTAAGAAAAATCGGCGTTAGATTTTTAAATTATCAATTAGTATGCCTTTAACCTGACTTCAGAATATACGGGCGAAGTGGGCTAAAATTATTGGACGATTTTGAGTTGGGTAAAATTTATTTTCTTCATATATTATACATTTTTTAACATTTTTGTCCAAAATTTAAAAAATTTATATAAAATATTATTTTAAGTGTTTTCTATATAAGCGAATTATCCTAAATTAAAAAATAATGATTTTATTTCCGATATACTGCAAGTTTCTAAAATTTTTGGACGCAGTGTAGTTATTTGGTATCTAGGGTATCTATTTAATGACGAAAGAACAAAAATAGATCATTTTCGAATTCAATCTTATTAGATTAATACTTGTAGCCGAAACTAGATTAATGCATATCAACCTTGCCGTAACACTTTTTGCACTTAAGCGGTTTTTACACTAAACCGATTTCAACAATATCAACAAGTTAACATGAAGTTGAGAAGTTTCTCGGCTTGATAAATTATCCTAGAAAATTTATTCTGAATTTTTTTCAATTTTAAAGCCCTTATAATATTAAAATAAATCAAAACCATTAAGGTTAACTAAGATTTGTTTTAGCTGTTAAAATAGTTAATTAATGTCTGACAGAAGCGCCAGTATTATGATATTCAAGTCCCAAAAGATAATTTGAAATATATAATGACGCAAACGATGCAGCTATTTGCGCATTAATATAAAACAATTTTTCGCTTTATATTACGCATCATGTGTTCTAAAAGGCATGTAGATTAATAATTCAACAAATAAGGTGGAATTCTTAATCGTATTATAGACGTTACAGTCAGCGTCCAAAATATGCGCCGAATCGTTCGAAACCCGCGCCATCTTGTTCGAATTACGCGCCAGCTCGTCCATTCGTACGCCATATTGTTCGTAACTTACGCCAGATTGTTCGAAATGTGCGCCAAATTTTTTTACTTAAAATTAAATATTTATTATGCATTTTTTATTTACATTATAACATTCCTCTACTATAAATATCAATATAAATGGCAGAAAAATATTTTTCCATAAGGAATAAAAATTCTAATGGAAATCGTATTTTTTACTCTTCCTATGAATTCATTCAAAGTTAAAGTTTCATAAATTTTTGGTAAATTTACAAGTTGTTTATTGTTTTGATGTTAGCAGTCTTGTTTATATTTTTTATTTGTACGAATCACACTTTTAGATGCAAAATAATCATCAGCGAAAAATACTAACCCAAGAAAATCTGGAAATTGCCTGCCGGATGCTAAATCAAGGGCAAACAGTACGAACAATATCAGGAGTTTTGGATTGCTCAGAAAGATGCGTCAGAGACATCAGACAAAGGTGCGAAGACCCCAACACTGGCATTTATGCTCCATATGAAATCGCTAAACACGGACGCAAATCGAAAAACGTTTGTGATGAGAAAGCTTCACAATTGATAAATATGGTTGCTCAAGACTGTCTTTTAACTCAGCAAGAAATGCGAGACCGTTTATTATTGAGTGGTAGGCAGTTACGCAAGACGATTTCACACACAAATTTAACTCGCAAAAGAAGAACCTTCATTCCCATTTTAAGGAACGATCCAGAAACAATTAACGAACGAAACAATTATGCCTGTTGGTGGTACCAGTATGCCAACTCTAATTTTGATAACGTTTTTTTCCTTGATGAGACAGGCTTTAACCTGCATACCCAGGAAAAATATGGTTGGGCACCATCAGGTAAATATGTAAATTATTTTTGGCCAAACACCGACTGTCACTCTAGGTGCAAGAGGAAGGAATAATTCCTTAATTGCACTAATTGGCATATTTGAAATTTTCTGCTATAGGATACTTCCTGGGGCCTATAACTCACAATGATTTAGCGAATTTATTGTTAATAAAGTAATATTTGTTATATTAAAAAGATAAATCCGGCTCTATCAGGTAGAAACTCAATTATTATCATGGATAATGTTCGTTTTCATCATACTCATTTGGTAAGAGCATCGCTGGCAGAAAACATTGAAATAAAGTTTCTACCTCGGTATCTTTTTTTATTTATCTTAGCTACAGTCCAATGCTAAATCCGATTGAAGAAATTTTTTCATTGTGGAAAAAATTTTATAAACGCCAAAGACCCAAGAACATTCAGGATGTCGTTCCTGCTATTAAAATGCAGCAAATATATTATTATTCAGAGAAAGTTTTGGACCATACTACAGGCATATGATTTCATTTGTCGATATGGGTCTAAGGAGAGAGCCTTTCCTTTAAAAAGACGTTTAAATATTTTTAGGCTTAAAAGTTTATGTGAAATATTAATTTTATATAAAAAAAATAATAATTAGCCGTTTAATATTCCTAATATTGCTTTAATGAACTAAAAAAAATTTGGCGCACATTTCGAACAATCTGGCGTAAGTTACGAACAATATGGCGTACGAATGGACGAGCTGGTGCGTAATTCGAACAAGATGGCGCGGGTTTCGAACGATTCGGCGCATATTTTGGACGCTGACTGTAAAACAATTTTAAAATTTATCTAGTGCAATAAACGTTGTCTTTTCTACCTTTATTACCAATTGAAGTTTTTTCGAAGAATCAAGCTTTGAACGAGAGTTAAACGATGATTGATGTAATGCAATACTTTGACTTTAACTTAAAGTCTCTTAAATGATTTTAGATTATATACACGAATATATTATTGGAAATCAACTGCCTAAGGGAACTTAATTCAATGATTGATGATAATAAACTATGAATAGCTGAAGAAACCGATCAAGAAGTAAGATTGGCGAGAGATCGTAAATAAAAAAACCAGAAAAACATATTGAAGAATGTTAAACAAAAAAAAATACATATAAATCACGAATTAGGCTTGCGTTGGCAGACTATATTCTAAAGAGATAATATCTACCGAGAATGGAAGATGATGTAATGATCTGTTCAGTTTTACGGAAGAAATTTCGAGAGTTTTTCTAAGAAACTACGTAAACACTGAGCGCAGGTCACGAATTTAAAAAAAACGTTAGATAGCATCAAGAGTTTATGTTGACGGCCTATTATATATAAAGAAAACATGAAATATTACATCGAATGAGTACCTTGAGCCGAGGAGTCAAACAATACGTCCTATATTCTACATAATCCGATGGTAATTAAAAAAGATAGAAATTTATCTCTAAAGACATCCATGAATTGCCACAAAGCAGGCCTTTAGATATATACTGACGGCTCATAATTTTTTTATTAAATGGATGGTGGCCTTTGCTGTGCCGGATCAAAATATAGAATCTGTTTTTCGGGGGTAGGTGGAAATGTTAACAAACTTTACCATATCTAAAATTATACATTAGGACCGGGGTCAGAATTTTGAGACTAAAGCGTTACATCAAAATTTTAAGCTTTTGGAATTTAGAAGACAAGAGCCACTTAAAATCATTTTGAGTGCAGCGGGTCGATATTTGAGGCCAAAAATCGATTTTTAACGCCCTAAGAAAAATAGTCAGGACCATGAAATGAATTACTCATTACCATTAGTGATGTATGACCATGACATAGCTCAAAATTCTTAGAAAAATATTTCCCCATTAGATGCTGTTTATGTTCATCATCTAAGAAATCTCATCAGAAAAAAATAAAACAATATTTTTACGTTTTAGCCAAGATTACAAATAATTAAACCATCGATAGCCTGTTTTCCAGGCTCGATCAAGAAAGAAGTGAGCACTAGTACATAAAAAGAAAATAATTAATATGATTCAAGCAAACATACCGAAGAGAAAAATTAAATCATTGACAGTGTCTCTATAAAAGAATATCTAGGCGTTATTAAATTGATTTAGCAGTGGAAAAAGGATGAATCGTCCAAGAGAACAGACGTTCACTAGTTAAAATACGGAAGATGACACGAAACAAACCGATCATTGAAATAATTTCCAACGTCAACGAAGATTTTGGCATCTGAGTCGTCGATAATTCTACCACAATCAATTAGCGTTTCATTACTAGCAAGTAGATTGAAGATTAGTTATCTTATCCAAAAAGATGGCGATTTCATCCAAAAAGATAAATTGGGTCATGTTTTAAGTTCCGAATACCTTAGGATGGAATGTGATGGATTCCTCGATGATTGCGCATGCATAGATAAAATAAATCTATTTTTGCGAAGATGAAACCGCTATTCGACTGCTTAAGCATGGCAAACAGGGAGTTGCGGGTTGTCAAACTACTATATTTTAACCTGCTTTATCAAAAAATCACGCAGAGGTTTTTTATTGAACCACATAATATATTTGATTTAAATATATTTTTCTCAAAATCTGCCTCTTACTGATTCTCTGCATTAAAGACATAATTTTATAATATTTAGAATTTTGCTCATAAAATAAACGTTAATAGCCCTCAATATCTAGTTTAATGACAAATCGGCGGATTATTTACCAATTTTGTATTTGTTTTATTGTCCTTTGATGCATTTAAAGTTTACCCTATGCAGCTTAAATTATTAATTTAATGAATAAATATTGTTTTCTCATTAAAAAACCCGACATATTTAAAAAATTTTTATACAAAAATATCAGGAATTCGCGTTCTTGTGACACGCCTTCAATTATCAATAGCCCAATTGTCGTTATAGTTCTTAATTTATTTCAATATTAGCAAAAAACAAGCCTTTTAAATCAGATTGTCATTCGATTAGGCTTAAATAAAATTTTTAAAACGTCAGAGGGAATCTTTTACGGCACTGTAACGAGTTTTGCCCTCAGACCAGATTCTACCAACAGGCTGCGAGTTAACTGGTGGAATTAAGTGTCCGGGCGGTAGTCCGTGCTTATTATATAGATCTAGCTTAGACACCAGAGATGACAGCCTCCGTAAGTGTGTGAATGGTCTTAATCCTCACCTACTTAACCCTATCGTTGCGTGCTGAGTCCGTTTTCTGGTTCAGTTTAACTATGATAGTAGAGAAAATTAAAATAAAACCTTAATTTTTATGTGTATTAAAGAATCGAATAATTGTTTGAATGTGGAAGACTGTCAATAGGGATGAATAGTCAAAAAAAACACATTTATTATAAACTTTATTGTTTTCATGCTTTGAGTTTAAATATTGATTCTTTTTCACAAACATGTAAAATATATAACAGATGAATTAAAAAAATGTTAGAATGGCCAAGCACCATTGTGATAGAACTATAATTAGACGATTTTAACACTCCACAAGATGTATCTTATATAATTTAGTTTTTAAAAAAAATCGTTGGCTAAATTCAAAATCATAGAAATTAAACTTATAATCATAACTAGTATTGATGAATATTAAGAATAGTGAAGAAAGTTAAAATTCACATCAAAGGATTAACATAAAATCAGAATAAATTAAAGCGATGGCCATTTCATTTGTGATCATTGCTATGCAAGATATGTTGACATTTTACCCCAATCAAATTATATATTTGCAGAAATATTAAACCTATAGGCAATTATTTTATGCTTAAATAAGCTTGCCCGTTGACCGAAACTGAACCATGACACAGATTGCTGCACGAGATAAGGTTGATTACGCTATCATAAGTTTTAATTATTTGTCTTTCTATAAAATGCCAATAATTGAGGTTAAATTCGTAGAAATAGGCCGTGACAATACCCCAAATAGGATAAAACTAACCAGGGACTACTCGAGCCCATACATACTGATAGAGGAATGGTTTTCAGAATGAAATACATTATTTAGAGATATTTTTATTATTTGATCACAATCGAGTTCTCAAAATGAATTATTGTTTGCGATATTTAGTTGCGCATAACAAAAAAAATGAACGATGTTACTATTATTTCTATGCCACATGAGATTTTGATTCCCATTTATCGCGTAAAAATAATATCTTTTCTGTTAATCTCTTTCAGAAAACATGCGAAAAATTGAAAAAGTTTTTTTATAGTTTTGAATTAATCAATTAGTGTGCTAACGGGTTTCGCCAAATAAGGATTTAAACATCAAGCAAATTAGTCAAGCCATGATACGCCAACCAAACATGGTTTAAGGGTGGATAAATTACATAAGGATTTATCATCGAATATATTTTATCAGATTAGCTTGTCATTAAGCTTATACATTTATTTATTTCATAAAATTAGAGTTGTTTGAGCATTGACATGAAATAATATTCGTTTAATTGCTCTGACATTCATAAGATTCTTTAACATCCGAAAATCTCATAACCTTAAATTTGCAACATTGTCATCCGATTTTTACTTACAAATATCAGATTATTAATATCTAAGAAGTTGTTTTCGATAAATATTCACCGTATTTTTTGCCTTCTTTGTGCATTTAGTTTAGAGCGCGTTAATTAAAGTGAAAATATTATAGGAATCAATGGAAAGAAAATTAATTTATTATGATCCAGATCCACTTATTGTGATTAAACAGTCATTACAATGTATCAGCAGTGATTCTGTCGCATTTAAAATATTATATTAATCGTAACATGTATCTCATTGCGAAATCAACATTTTCTGTCAAAATTTAAACAATTTTTTAATTAAATAAAGAATAAATATCGTCACACCCACATTTAAACACGAATAGGTAATGACGTTTTAACAATGTCAATTAATGATACGCAGAATTTACGCAAGACGAATATCTATAATTTTTTTAAAAATTTTATTTTTGAGGGATTTAGATTGTTTGAGAACATAATAGGATCATAAATGCAAATCATATCGCACGACTATCAATACCTCAGAAATAAATATTAAAGTCATTTTTGCTCTGATAGTTACCGATTGATAATTTTATGGTGATTTTTAAATTTAAAAAAGACAATACTTTTTCATTATTAATCGTATTAGTGAATGATCCCGTTAAGACAATCCTACTTGCGGTTCGCGTCGCCGCAACTATTATCATCAACACATCCTGGAAGATAGATGCAGATTTTTGTAAAGACTCTTACTGGAAAAAGTATCATCTTGGAAGTAGAACCAAATGATAGCGTGGAAGCTGTGAAGGCCAAAGTTCAAGAAAAGGAAGGCGTACCTCCAGATCAACAAAGGCTTATATTTGCTGGCAAGCAGTTAGAAGACGGCAGAACCTTATCTGATTACAACGTTCAGAAGGAATCAACTATCCATCTCGTCCTACGCTTGCGTGGAGGTATGCAGATTTTTGTCAAGACACTCACTGGCAAGACCATTGTTTTGGAGGTCGAACCTAATGATTCTGTTGAGAATGTCAAAGCTAAAATCCAAGACAAAGAAGGAGTACCACCAGATCAACAACGATTAATATTCGCTGGTAAACAACTTGAGGATGGTCGAACCCTTAATGATTACAATGTCCAGAAAGAATCCACTCTACATCTTGTTTTGAGACTTCGCGGAGGAATGCAAATCTTTGTAAAAACTCTTACCGGGAAGACCATTGTTTTGGAGGTCGAACCTAATGATTCTGTTGAGAATGTCAAGGCAAAAATCCAAGACAAGGAAGGAGTTCCACCAGATCAACAACGATTAATATTCGCTGGTAAACAACTTGAGGATGGTCGAACCCTTAATGATTACAATGTCCAGAAAGAATCCACTCTACATCTTGTTTTGAGACTTCGCGGAGGAATGCAAATCTTTGTAAAAACTCTTACCGGGAAGACCATTGTTTTGGAGGTCGAACCTAATGATTCTGTTGAGAATGTCAAGGCAAAAATCCAAGACAAGGAAGGAGTTCCACCAGATCAACAACGATTAATATTCGCTGGTAAACAACTTGAGGATGGTCGAACCCTTAATGATTACAATGTCCAGAAAGAATCCACTCTACATCTTGTTTTGAGACTTCGCGGAGGAATGCAAATCTTTGTAAAAACTCTTACCGGGAAGACCATTGTTTTGGATGTCGAACCAAATGATTCTGTCGAGAATGTCAAAGCGAAAATTCAAGACAAGGAAGGCGTCCCTCCAGATCAACAACGATTAATATTCGCCGGTAAACAGCTTGAGGATGGTCGAACCCTCAATGATTACAATGTCCAAAAAGAATCAACCCTACATCTTGTTTTGAGACTTCGCGGAGGAATGCAAATATTCGTCAAAACCTTAACCGGTAAAACACTTGTCCTGGAAGTTGAGCCTAATGATACTGTTGAAAACGTCAAAGCAAAAATCCAGGACAAGGAAGGCGTCCCACCCGATCAGCAAAGACTTATTTTTGCTGGCAAGCAATTAGAAGATGGAAGAACCTTAAATGATTACAATGTCCAAAAGGAATCGACTCTCCATCTTGTCCTCAGATTACGTGGTGGAATGCAAATATTCGTTAAAACTCTCACGGGGAAGACTATTGTTTTGGAAGTCGAACCAAATGATTCTGTTGAGAATGTTAAAGCAAAAATCCAAGACAAGGAAGGAGTTCCACCAGATCAACAACGATTAATATTCGCCGGTAAACAGCTTGAGGATGGTCGAACCCTCAATGATTACAATGTCCAAAAAGAATCAACCCTACATCTTGTTTTGAGACTTCGCGGAGGAATGCAAATATTCGTCAAAACCTTAACCGGTAAAACACTTGTCCTGGAAGTTGAGCCTAATGATACTGTCGAAAATGTCAAAGCGAAAATTCAGGATAAGGAAGGCGTCCCACCCGATCAGCAAAGACTTATATTTGCTGGCAAGCAATTAGAAGATGGAAGAACCCTAACCGACTACAATGTGCAGAAAGAATCTACCCTACACTTGGTTCTTAGACTTCGTGGGGGAGCTGAGTAAACTTTAAATTGCCAACTCGCTTATATTAATTTCATGATCATTTAAAAAGTCTTTCTTTTTCAAAATCCTTTACGTTTTTGTTTTTTACAATTAAAATTATTAACTAAGTCCTTATATTCGATTGGTTGCAGTTTATTTTTGTATGTCCTTGCCTTTTCAGTTTCAATTTTAACTTCCTCGGTCGATTTGGATTGTTCGAACCAGTAGTTGTAAGTTTTTCTTGTCCTATCTGACCATCTAAAGTTTTGAGGAACAAGATTCCAGGGAGTATCTAATTTAAAATATTTTTAGCTACCTTTTATTGTTATTGGTAATGTGTTTTCTGGCCCAATTTTATCTTTTTCGGGTAGTATTCTCTTGAGTTTATTATACATGAGTTCGTTGTCTTTAAGGAAACAGGGAAATTCTGCCATCTTTTCAGTATCAAATCGATCCCAATCCTTGAAACGTAAATTTGACGAGGTTTCATCAGCTTTTTTTAGATTTATCAAAATATAATTTGTAATTCTGTATCTGTCCGTTGGAATAATAGGAATACAACGAAACGACAGATTCTTTACGTTCTATGCACATCCCGTAAATGTTAAGGTCTAATTCATAATGACCAGGGTTCTGATATTACTATGCTACCCTACTATGACTCCGTGAGTTTTAATTATTGTAAGAGCGCCTGGATAACTGGATCGGTTTAACGAAAGGCAAAGGTAGTCGTTACAGTGATAACCACTAAGATGTATAAGATGGTCATCTCCATTGCCGATAGGATGGTTGTCGATACAGACGTAGGATGGCTCACTGATCAATCCATGCTCAATGCTACACGCGAAATCGCTAAAATTTCGTAAATCCATCATTATGAGATGTTTGTTGGAGCAAATGAGGTATTGAGAGAATGATATCCAGTCCAATCGCTCGATCACTGGCGCCAAACGATGATCTCCGGTTTTTAAAATATTAATTTCAATTTTAGTTTGTTTAGAATCCTAACTTTAGGTAAAAATATTACTCGTAGATCGTACAATAATAATTTATCACTAATTTCTAAAAGACATCTGGGGTGATCCGTGAAGCATGCACGACGAAAAATTGCAGAAGATTCAGATATTTGATGGTGATTCTGAATAATAGGAGTAGATGAATTAATATCGAAAAGAGTCTGATGCTCATTTGTACACAAAATATATTCGTTAGGAAAAATGTGATTAAAATTGGTGTAATTTGTGTGGCAGGATAAATTAAAGGATTGAACCATTTCAGATTTTAATAATTCCTAAGTTAAATTAGAAATTACATTATCGTATGTGATTTTATATAAACTGCATGAATATGAGCCCCTGATGAGGAGATATAGGTGCTCAGCTATAGAAATCTGTATAATCAAGTAATTTAAATAAGATGTACTTCTTGTATGGGGGAAACAGTATCTATGCAGCCAAGCACATTGAGACTGTCATTTGAGGCACGTGAAAAATTTAGCTTCTTTGGTAATTCATGATCTGGGTATGCTAAGATTTTATCGGGATGAAAATCGAGTAAAATTAGACGGTTATTAGTATGCAATACGTGCTCATGATTTTCTTTTGTTTGTTCAAATTCTTTGATTAGAATTTGATCAAGAACATTTCTTGGTATATCAATAACGATGTCTTGAAGCTGGCTTATATATTTATTTATTTTTATATCGCGAATGCATGTTGATTCTTTTCTGACCCCAATTTTGAAATTTCTTTATTTATTGAAATTATACCTTTGAATAATGTGTATTAAATCGCAAATATTTTGATCAGATATCCCGAAACAAGAAAGAGATGTAACTTGTGGCAATTTTTTTTCAATTATTTCTGACATCAAATTGTTAATATTTGTTTGGACGAATGATTCTTGTGAAGTGTAATTTCTAAATAAATATGATCGTGTGGCAGATAAATTTTTCCTGGAGACGACTTTATCGGTTACTGGCAAAATATTGGTAATTTCATATTTGTTGTGAATAATTTTATTATCATTTCCGATTTCAAGATAACCAGTTAAACCAAATAGAGAAAATTTGTGTAATTCCATATTTTATTGCGCGTGCTTGTAAAACCCTGATAAATAATGGTGAGTGATGGCGACTAATTAATTAGTTTACTCCTTTAAACCCAAAACCCTTTTTACACCAGCTCACTGGAAAGCAAGTACATGTAAAGTTAAAGTGGGGTATGGAATATAAAGGATATTTGATTTCTGTCGATAATTACATGAACCTTCAAGTATTTTATTCTTCGACGTTTAGCTCGGACAAGCAGAGGAATTTATTAACGATCAGTTCGCTGGAAATCTTGGAGAGGTTCTTATAAGGTAAAGTCAAAATTTTACTCATGGGGCAAAACAAAATACATATTTTCCATTGTTTAAGCTTGATTTATGTATAAAAAGGCTAATGTTTCCTCCACCAAACATCTTATGTGTATTTGTTAATAAAGGTGTCAGATTATCACGCTTCTGCAGTAATTTAGTCTTTAACGTTCAATATTCCCGTAATCTTTTATCTTCACCCTCCGAACAATTTTGTGATTGATTAATATTTCTCGTTCAACTATACAGCTCTGTTGACTATGTAAATGCAAAATCATCTCTTGCTAAATTTTCATAAATTAACGTTAAAAACTACTCACAATGGGCGAAAACGCCCAATATTTAAAAATAGATTTTGGATTCTTTATTTAATAATTTTTTTACTTTCCACGACACTCTCTAAATAATTTAGCAATTATTTAATGAAAAATAGACTTTACTCGTTATCTTAGTCATATTTACCAATATTAGCATAATTTATAAATTCTATTAAATTTTTGTCCTTCTCATCCTTATATATTCTACTATTTATTTTATTGTAACTTATGCTGATCCTTATGGCCAGTGTAAGTCTTATTAAGTATATTTTTATTTAGATGTAACAACGTTCTATATGTCGGGACATTTGACGAAAACGAGGCTTCAAATCCTTGAATATAATTTCAAATAAATTATTGTGATATTTACTTGTTTAAAAATATCGTCGTTTGTTTGCGTTTTACCTCGCCTATATGGATTCTGAGACCAGATTTTTAAGTGCTTATTCCTTAGGAAAAGTAATCGGCGAAGGTAGGTTCGCAGTCGTTCAAGAAGCTATCCATAAGCTTACACAAGAGCGCGTCGCCCTAAAAATTGTCAATAAAAACGGTCTCCTTGAGCATGAAGCTAATCAACTAGAAAAAGAGGTTTACTTTCTAAAGTTGATTCATCATCCTTTTGTTATAAGATTGTACGAAACTCACATATCAAAGAAAAAAATTTATACTGTTTTAGAAATAGGAAATTGCGACTTGTTCACTTTTGTTCAGAAACTATATAAAAATCAACCAATGAAAGAATCTAGAGCTCGTCAGTATTTTATGCAGATAGTTTCTGCAGTTACTTATTTTCACGAACTACATATAGTTCATAATGATCTTAAACCTGAAAATGTAGTTCTTTGCGACCAATATCGTGTTGCTAAAATTGCTGATTTTGGACTTTCCTCTATTCTTGATGAAAACAATTCAATTGGTTCGGTTGGATCAGTTCAATACATTTCTCCGGAAGCTCTAATGTCCTCAGAATCTACCACGGAACAAGCAGGTAATTTTTTACTTCTTGCTATTTATTTCATATCTATGATCATACAATTCACTGTCAAATCAAATATTCAATTTAAATTTGATTACAGCTAGTTTAACCTTTAAAAATCCACATAGAATACCATCATATTTAAATTATTTTACGTTTTGGCTTAAAGTAAGCTGTAAACGAATATCTTAACATGGCGGGTTTGAACTTTGAGGATAAAATTTTTAGAACAATAAAATATGATGAGTTCCTTGTTCACTTTTATGTTTGAATAAAAATCTCTTCATTTTTTTTCCACCTTAGTAATTCATTTACTATTACTTTTTTCTCTTTTTGTTTAAAATCAACTAAGTTAATCTAAACAACAGAGTATTTTCATAATTTTTGGCCGACTTTGGTACATATAGTTATCTATTCGATCATTGGCTCATTTGTCAATAGTCTTGTTCTAATTAATCTAGAATTTACAAGTATCGGTGAATCGAAGGTTTGATTGTGTAATTATTTAATATTTTCCCATTTTGTTAATGTCACTTCTCAATTTGTAAATACGGTAAAACCTCGTTAATTGGTATACTTTTTAATTGAAATGTTCTCAATTGTGAAGTGAAGTTTTGATTTTGAAGTATTTTTACTATATATAACTGCAAATTTCGATCATTAGGACATATTCGTAAATTTTAAAAATCTTATTTAAGAATAAAAAGTCCCAATTAACTTGGTTTTTCTGCGATGTTAATTCAATAGGATATTTATCCTACCATCCACATCCGCTAATTTAGTCATTTCGTGCATGCTGTGAAATAATAAATAGACCCAAAAATTTATAAAACTACTTAGAGTACTTAATTAAGTTTTAGCACATAGATCACCAACTAAATACCTTTCAAGTTTTAAATATTGCTTAAGTTCCCATTTTGGCTGATTTTTGTATATTTGCTGCCTTGTTGATAAAACAATATTAATCCATTTTTTTCAGCCAGTTTGATCTCAAAAATTACGAAAATAGGGAAATAATGCTTGCTTTTCCTAATAACTCAAAATATATTTATCATAAATGAATGTAAAGAACAAAAAATTTGGACTTCATGGCTTTAATTTTGTGATTTGTTGGTCTTTGGTCGTTGAGTATTTATTGAAAAAAATTACCAAAGGAAAATCGTTACATAATTAGAGTTTTCGACTCCTAAATCATCTTAATTTTATTCTTTCATTATTTTTTTAACTGAAATCTTGTAATTATGCTCTCGAATATCCGGATTTGTAGACCATTGACTATTTATTAGATAAATAGTTTAATAGATTTGTTCTATGATATTATTCTGGCTCCATTTTTGGAGGACATATATAATGTATCGTAGCGACTAACCTAATTAACGAAATTTTCAAAGTTCCCTGCAAACTCACTTATTTCAGTGTCCTTTATCTGAATATTCTTATTTAAAGAAAGATGGCAGAAATTTAAAAACTACATTTAATATAATCCTTCAAGATGTCGTAAGAAGAATATCACTCTTTCCTAAGCAAAGTCATATACTTTCGACACCTCAACTGTACAATAATTTTAGATATTCTTAAAAGATTTGACCAAAAATCGTCCTTTTAAAATATGAATTACTTTTTGTTCGTTTAAAATAGATAAAATGGGATTTATAATTGCCAGTCATTATTTTAAAATTTTACGGTTAGTTAAAACACTACCTTTTTCTACATCACCTTTAATGAAATATCATCAGTCACGCTTAAAGTTTCCAGTCATTTATAGCCAACAGTTATTTAAAACTCACATGAACCATAAACGTTAAAACAAGTCTAATACTGCCAAAATTACTCAGATATCACATTAATTATGATTTAAACTACATAAATGCTTCTTAAAAGCAAAATCATTTACGCCATTAGTAAACGGAATATTTAAGATCAATAGATTCTCACATTTTTCCAAGCTTAAACTTGAGGCAGAATATTTGGTATCAATTTCATGCAAATCATTTCAATAATTAAATTTATCGTTTTTCAAGTGGTAATACTGTGCAATGTAATGATCTATTTCGTTATTTTCGAATGAATAAGCAGAAGTATTCATTAATAAATATGAATTGAGTTTCTCATTGTGCTCCATATAAGTTTTGATTCAAACATGTTTGTAGTGATTCATCTTGGTCAATTATATTAATTTTCATACATCTGTCTTTTTGCATCATCTCAAATTTATTCTAAAATATAGTGATTTAAGCGCCAATTATGATCAATGATTTTGCGGTAGAGCATAACGATGGCCATTATTAGTGCCTGAGTACAGCGATCCCTCGCATTGCGTCTCCTCGGATAACGTGCGCTTCACATAACGTACTTTTTTTTGCTAAAAGATAACTCGCATTACGAACCTTGCTTCGCACTATGAACTAAAACAGATTCCACTATTTTGGTTAAGCGCGCGTTTTTTTTATGAATTACCATATATTTTGGAGATCGAACAATATCAACACACAAAAATGCTCCATACCGACGTTTTAATTCTTTGAGTCGACATAAAAATTAATTTTTTTGTTATTTTTTATAGTACGAAGCATGACTCGCATAACGATCGTTTCGCATAAAGAACTTACTCCTTGAACGAATTAATTACGTAATGCGAGGTATCACTGTATTTTACTCGCGCTTATTGATCAAACTTTACTTTGGTTTCACATTTAACTCGCAGCAATCATCGATTTTTACTCATTATCGTGGAAAGAGCTAAAGTTGATAATATTTTGATTAGGAGTCTTGGTTTTATGCCTCATTTGATATAATTTTGATTACAAACATGCAAATTTATAACAATTGTATTTTATCTTATATTTTTATAACTAAAAACTTATTTTATTCTATACGAAGATATTTGGGGCTTGGGAAATATTTTATATTATATGATCTGCTCTAAACCTCCTTTTGAACACATGAATATGAATGAACTGATGACTAATATCCTTGATTGCAACTATATCATTCCAAATCATGTATCACCTAGTTGTAGAGCGTAAATAATTAAATCACTTTCAGTCTTATAGAAATGATGATAACTAAAATCCCGACAGAACGTATACCGCTTAATGATATTTTTGGCTGTGATTGGTTATCACATGGTATAGGGTTCCACTACGTTGCGAATTGATGTTCCCAACATTACTATAAATGAGACTATCCATAAAAGTGTTGTTACTCTTATGGTTCGACGAAAAATAGCACAGAAAGACTCGATATACAGGTACTAAGGCAGTCGTTGTCTCATTAGTTCTTTATCGAAGAACAAGTTCGATCATCTATCTGCTTGTTACTGCTTATTGGCTGAATCTCTAGTGAAGCAAGCGATCAAACTTGATTTCCCTATAAATCTTATAGTCGATAAGAAACTCTTAGATATTTCCTGGTAAATTGGTATTATAATTAGGGACTCACCGATTCAGTCATTAAAGACGGATGAGGCCATTTCTAGAATCCGCGACTCACTTTCGACTCATGAAAATTGGTAAAATTACGTAGAAAAACTGCTAACGGTCATAGACTTTCTACTCGCAAAACGGTAAGAAATTAAAATTTTAAGTGATTGTTTCTACGTCCTCATTTTCACATTCAAATCAAATCACAAATCTGTCGAGCCAAAAATCACGATATTCAATATCGGCTGGTAATTTTTGTGGGTTAACCTAGAACCGAATTACAGAATGAATAATCCCATTGAGGAACAGACGGTAATAGATTTATATTATTTATAAGACAATTAGAGGGCTTAACCACTCATATAGCGTAAATTGACAATATTATTAGTGTAAGACTAGATCTCATCAAGATATGAGTTGTGGAGTCATACCAGAGGATCTTGACCAATTTATGAAAATACCGGAGAACCTTTCCGTATGTAATAGGCTTTCTGATGTGATATCTCCAATAAATACATCTGTCAATTCAGACTTATCGGTCCTATCATCAAACCTTTGTTGTATATCAATATCCTCAACTGCACTTGATGAGGATCAATCTAATTTTGATAATTAGACATGAACCTCTCATGCCTTCTTGGTTATTTTATGTAGTGTAGATTATGTTTTTTTGCTTTTGATCGAATAAATTATTTTATAAATTAACGAATTTAAAATTTTTTTGCTATTAATTAAAAATGGCTTAAAAAATCGAATTATGGTATTAAAATTCAAGAAAAACAATGAAATAAGTTTGGTATTAATTTTTACGCCATTTTTTTATATACTCCAATTGTCTCAGGCCACATTCAAGTTGAGCTTCCAAACATCTTACAGTTTTCTTTTTGTCCTACTCTTTAATAGATCTGCTCTTTATTTTATACATATTTCATTTAATTTTTATTTCTTAGTTAAACACATCCAAACGAAATTATAATATCGGGTTCGTTAAATTTGAGCTCAAGAGCATTCATATGAAGAAACAGGATAGAACTATCTGTATTTTTGCCATTACCAATACAAATACTGAACCATTAAATTGGCTCTATGTAGAAAATATGTTTAGATTTGTGTGATGCAATTCTGAGCCTGACTCTGACCGTATACAATAAATTGATAGTTTAATCATGTATTATCATATTTGGCAGATGTAATTTCGTCTTAATATTATTTAAAGAGGTTCCACATTCAGCTTTTTTGCCAGTAAGGGCTTCAGTGCCCAATTTTGACATCACTGGTCCTCTTCATTAATTACCACTGTATCTATTGAATAATAGTTAGTCAAACCCATTGTTATTAAATTTAATTTTTTATTTTACAAATATTGACTAGATCATTAATATTTTATTAGAGAAACATATCTTCTCTTTTAATCAAAACAAGTCTCAACCCAAGAATTATTAAACCCATAATTAAGCACTCAAGCGTCTTATGACTTTTTTTTTGTGGAAACAGTAAAATTATTAAACCTAATATTTTTTTTAATTTTCTTCTTCTAATGTGACAAAAAATTATTGTTTTAATAATGATGAATTATTTATACTGTTCGGTATAGATTCTCGGATAGCTTTAGCTCGAAGCACATGATTAACGTTTTTAGACAAGCTTGTCTATTTTCGAATTTTTGTTTAATTGGCCGTAACCTAAGACGTTACAGATCGTTGGTGAAGGTTAGAATAAGGGCGTTTAGCTTATATTACAAAACACCGTATAAAGCACCATTGAATTCAATGCTATTACCCGTGGTTTGCGTAAATATCCCTAAATCATCGCTAAAAATATATGGAGATAGACTTTTATTATAAGTTTCTTTATAAGTCTCACGCTTTCTTGAAATCTTTAGATGTAAAAAAAAAGGTTTACATGCATTATGAAAGAGAGGATTAATGACAAGGTCCATATTATAATCCTCAATCATAATGTGACGGGTTCCTTTAAATCACCGTATTACCTCCATAATTTCAGTAAAAAAACAGTATCTTTTGATTTTGCACATATTTTGCAATAACTTTTAATTTTTATAAATAAAAGTAGATCTCACATTTGACCAGGATACAGTAAAAATCTAAGATACCTTTGTTGGCATACTACTAAAAGCCCACACCGCATTTAAAAGATCACGATTTCAAATCGTGGGATATCTTATCTAACAATTCTCAAAGCGATTGTATGGCTTATAATGTACGAGATATTCATGTTATTTATTGAAATTTACTTACTTTATTAGTTAGAGTTTAATCTCGACTGCCAACCCGACGTGCAGGGTAACGTTGAGCACGATATAATCCTTTGAAATTTTTCTAGACGTTTTTTAATTTTTTTATACTAGAAAGAGAGCATTTTTTTCTGATAGGAATGTTAAGATTTTTCCCGATTTATATAAAAACGATGTGACCTTGTTGGTGTTTTTGTTTTTTGCTTGTTCATCATGATCAATTTATTATAACGACGTGAGTAGACTTTTTAAATTAAAATATCAAATAAAAATTAATATTTTATGTGGCGCGTAAAACAATTTAAAACAATAAAATGCATAAAGTTTAGGAATTATGAAATGAAGAGGGATGAGCAAGGACGTGGAAAGTAGCGGAATCATAATTAACAGGGACTCTACCGAATCTTACGTCAGTTGATGTAAAAATTATTCAAAATAAGAATATAAAAATCTAAATTGGGGAGTGAAATTTCTAGCTATTGCCAATTTGCATTTTAGCTTAACGTGCACAGAAATACTTGATACCATGTTGGAAATATTTTAGGGTTCAATAACTAATTATTGTTTATTAAGATAAATGGGCTTTATATCAACATAATGACAGAGCAAAGGAAAAATTTATAATGATTAGGAAAGGTAAGAGAGAAATTAATTTTAGGACAATTTGTGTAGTTGATTTCAACAGTTTCGGATTATTTGTGAAATTATAAAAAAATTATATGAATATTGAAAAGCTCTTTACTAAAATATAAGCTTTTTGTTGTGAATAACTTATCCGCCTAAACGGCGGTAATGGCGGCACATATTAACTTGACAAATGAGCAAAAATAAATTTGAAATCGGTCAAGAAGTTCTAATCGTACGATCAAATGGTTTTATTATTTTTTGCGATTTCAGGCGCATTTCAAACTGCTAGAATAAGTCATTTCAAGGAAGATAGTGGTAATCCTATTGTCGAATGGCTTCAAGGGGATACTTGTAAAGGAAAAGAGGTATTTTTGGCCTTATTTTACAAAGGTGACAGTAAATGAACTGATCACATGGAATCCAACATGTAAAATAGAGGCTATTCAAGAGCCAGAAATAAATCATACGCAAAAAAATAATAGGAAAACAATGTTCAGAGCTGTAAATAATTAAATAGCGATTTTAGACTACAGTATCCAACATACCACCCGCTTCTGCTGCAGGTATATCATAATCTATAATTTAGATAAAGATAGATGTAAATATAGTTTTTATTAAAGACCGCCATAAATCATTTGGAATAGGTGCTTTAAAAAATTTAATTGACGAAAATAAAGCACCTGCTCGACCAGATCCCTGTTATAACTTTTTTATTATGCTTATAGATAAAAGGAAAATGTCGATAGTCGATAAACGTAATCCAAAGTGCAAAAATCGTTCTGGGCAAGAATTAAATAAATCAAACTCTATGAATGCTGCAAACGCTAATGGAGATTTTTTAGAAATGATCCAGTCATAAAATATTTTTTAAATTAGAAATTTTCAAGATGGCATGATTGTTCGTCCTATTGGTTCAAGAGATAAAGTCAACCATGAAACCAAAATCGTTGTTTGCATCAGGAAAAGACCTTTAAATTCCAAGGGTAAAAAAAATTAAATTTAAATTTAGAAAAATTAAAGCCTGAAATAGATATTATATCTGTTCCTGACCCTCATACCATCTTAGTATGTTATTTTATTCAAATAGGTTCACGAATGCAAGCTTAAAGTTGATCTAACCAAATATCTGGAAAATCATAAATTTCAGTTATTTTTATGTTTTTATTCAGATTCGATTATGTATTTGACCAAGACTCTTCTAACGATCTTGTGTATCGTTTCACTGCCGAACCACTTATCGATTGTGTTTTCGAAGGTGGCCGGGCTACTTGCTTTGCATATGGCCAAACTGGTTCGGGCAAAACATACGTAATCATTTGTTTTTTATCAGACTATGAGCGGTGATCCGTGTGATCCTAGTTCAAATGGAATTTATGATTACACTAGTACAAATGCATATTGACATTTTTAGTCAGGGATGTCTTTCAAAGACTTAAGATGGCAAAATTTAAAAGCATTTTGGCGCATGTTTCGCTGTTTGAAATATATGCTGGAAAAATTTTTGATTTATTGAATAAGCGGAAATTACTTAGAATGTTGGAGGACGCACATGGGCAAGTTCAGGTGTGCGAATTAACCGAGATTAATGTTACAAACGAAAGTGATGCCTTAAGACTAGTACGGGAAGGGTCACGCCTAAGGTATAATTGTATTGGCATTATGAGATCCTCTGGTCAAACCTCTGCCAACGTTAATTCATCCAGGTCTCATTTGATCTTTCAACTTACTCTTGTGAAAAAGTAGCCTAAAATGTACTATATTAGGCTTCAAGGAAGAGGAAATAAAACATCCACTTATGGAAAGTTCTCATTGATCGATCTTGCTGGCAATGAAAGGGGAGTGGACACCGCAAATTGTGACCGCCAAACCCGGATTGAAGGAGCTGAAATTAATAAAAGTCTTCTTGCCTTAAAAGTTTATAACAAATATAAATCAAGGAATGTATAAGGGCGCTATGCAGGCGTGGGTCCCACTTACCATTCCGTGCTAGCAAGCTCACTCAGGTTCTCAGGGACTCATTCATATCAGAAAATTCTCGAACCTGTATGGTAGGGCTCCATATTTTATAAGATTGCCACTGTTAGTCCTGGGCTAGGGTGTTGTGAAAATACCCTCAACACTCTACGTTATACCGATCATGTGAAGGAAATTGAAATAGAAAAGCGGCAAGATCAAATTCCTAAAAGCCCCAAATCAGATTCTAACGATATTCCACCTATATGTCAAAACGTATTGCTCCTTTTTCATGCGCAGGATATCGTTAACAAATTTCATAAAACTGTTGATAATATATTTACTTCGGAAGAAGAACTTTATTTCGAACATAAAAAAGTTGTTTCAGTAATTCTGAATTTTCAAATAATAGGAATATGAGAAATGGCATAATTATGAAGAAGGCTTGATTTGTGACATTGAAAATGGTCATGAAAACATTGACAATTACGTGTCCAAGCTCGAAGCCATAGTAAATGAACGTTTCATTGCTTTCCAAAAGCTTAGAGGTCACTTATGCAGTTTAATATTAGAAAAATTAAATGATGTCAAGTCACAGCTCTCAGAAGAAGAATTGGCTAGCAAGCGCATATCCCACCTTCCAACATTTTAGCCAATAGATAGAATATTTTTAAATTTTCCTGTATAATTGTTCTTGTAACGTCAACTACCAATTTTTTTGTCAGGCAGATCAAAATTTAATTATTTGCAACTATAAATTTACAATTGATCGAAGTTAAGCTTGGGTGTATTTTCCGCCAATTTTACAGCGTAGTTTCGTTGTATTCTATTCATTTTAGATTTTTGTGGTCTAAACTTGAATAATATTTTTAAAAATATTTAGGCTTCTTAAAAAGGATTACTAAAACTGCTTAATTTCGTATTTTTCAGGAGTAATTACTTTACAAACAGTTATAATTTTTATGCTGATTCTAACTTTGCAGGTCGTCTAGGGGTATTAACCCATCCAACCAAAACTCTCGGACTAAATATTTATATTGAAAAGCATTCTTTCAGTCCCGATTTTTTATTTGATTCAAAATAAATTTGATAAATGATTACCATTGACACAGAGATCTTTCTGTAAGACAGCTCCACAAAGCTAAAAATGATCATATCCTTGTTTGAAGTAAGTAAAATCCTGCCTTATAGGCTTTGATGCCCATTTTGATTTTTTTGGCTTTGGTTATATTTTTAAAATACGAACTGAACAAGCCAGATATTGATCTGCGAGCAAAAATAAAAGTTTTTTGTCTCTTGGTCAATCGCTTTGCTTTATTCGAAGCGGGTTAAAATAAAAAAAATAAGACTAACATAATATTCTGCAATAAAAAATGATTCTAATTTAATTTTATGTTTGTATTGAATTTTATTGCTAAAAACTAAAGAAAAAAATATAAAATATAAATTTTAAATTATATTAGGATAAGGTTTTATTCAAATGCAACACATTGAGGCGTCAATAGTATAATTTAACCAAACAGGCAACAAATATCTTTTATGATCCTTGACAAGCTTTAATTCATCATTTTGTTTGAACAACTATCAATCGAATAACAATTTAATTTTTTTCGCCCAATCTCAGGCGGTACTCCGCATGTGGACCAGAGAGGGTATTTGTGCAGACGTTTAATTTTGTTCGATCATTTTTAGTTTGAAGATTTTTTCATGGACTATTAGAATATGGCTATAATTTAGGTTCAAAAGTTGGATGAATCTTGCAAGAATGTTGAACCAAGGGTTATCTTAAATAGCACATTCTATTTATAATCATATTAACACTAATATAGTAATTTTGTTTAAATACTATTTTTGGTCATTAAAATTGTTATAATTGTTATTATTTTACGAAAAATTTGTCAAATTTGTGAGAAGTTAGTGTTTGACCTCGAAGTGTGTCGAAATGCTCAAATCTGACTTAAGAGTTGAGAAGATCAAATATTTATGATTCTTTAGCTTAAATATTTATCAGAAACCAAAATTATATGGATTTATGTTCATTGACTATCACAGAGATGCAGAACATGTTTTTAGCTACAAGTAAAGTCAATCACACCAAATTATTTATCATAAATTAAGACGAATAAGATATTCTATTAATTTCAATTGGGAAAATCAAGTATTATCAAACGATTCACTTTGACTCGTATATTCCATTTTTTTAATCCTAAAATGGCTGTAATTCAGTTTTGATCATTAGCAGGAAGGAATTAAGACATTGAGTTAGCCTCAGGGTTTTTTACTATTTGGGCAATTCCCCACAAATAATCTTAAAACAGTGATATCTCTCATAACGTACTCCTCAGATAACGTGCGCAGCGCATAACGTAATTTTTTTTTGCTTATAGATAATTCGCATAACGAACTGTAACGGAACCAATAAAGCACGTGAAGAATAATTATATGTAATTAATCTAATTTCTAATTAAATAGTCAATAATAGAAAAATTTGACATTGATGACGTCATTTTCTATTTTGTATTTTAGTTTAAATTTTCGATAGAGTCATCAAAATGAACTAATCTCTCGAAATTAGGTTTGAGGTAAGTACAGTATCTACCATATTTATTTCTATGCGATTCTAACGAAAATTGCTTGCTAGCTGTTCCTTTACAGAACCTTGCTTTGCACAATGAATTAAATCAGATTCCACCATTTCATTTAAGCGCGCATGTTTGTCATGAATCACCATGTGTTCTTGAGATCTAACGATATCAAGACACAAAATTGATCCAAATCAGGTTTTAATTTTTTTTTGTCGACATAAAAATTAATTTTTTTGTTATTGTATTTTAGTAAAAAGCATGCTCGCATAACGGTCGTTTCGCATAGAGAACTTACTCCTATAAAAAATTAATTATGTTATGCGAGGTATCACTGTATATGTCAAACAAAATCTTATATGATGAATAAATGTATGTATGTTCCTTATGCAGTCACGATCGACTCATCAGAATCGACTAAAAATTTGTGATCATTATTTTCACACCCCCGAAAAGGTTTCTAATGAGGTTTGTGCGTGCTTATATAACTAAAAAATACACTTCTGTAAAATGAACAGATAATTCTTCTACTGTGGTTAATAGGACGTAACTAAACATGCGTACAACTTTTTTAAATATTCATATAATCATCTTTATCTAACTTTTAAACAATGCGATATACGAGTGAATAGTGTTGAAAATATTAGAAGTTAAAAAGGATAATTTTTAAATTTCATCAATCAAATCAATTTTTGAATTGCTAATTCTTTTTAAATTAATTTTATTGGAACAAGGTCGTTCAAAAACTTTACATATGCATAAATTTGAACAAAAAGTGTAAAAAACGGTTTTTATCGCGATTTAAAACCCTTTTTATTGCAAGCGTTAAACTAAAATGATAAATTTTTTGAATTAGAAAATTTTACTTCATTAGGAATATTTTTCAAAACAAGGTGACTTAATGCAGTTTACAGTTTTAAAAATAATAAAAAAATATCTCAATATGTGTAAAAAAAATAAATGTGATTTGTTTGTGTTGTTGTAGATAATTTGTTGCCAACTTTCTGTGAGAAAAAATTCTGAACAAGAAATGATCACTCTTAAGATTTTATAAGTTATCACAAAAAATCTCATTAAAATTTAATTCCACACATGTAAATTTTTTTGATACTTTAAGTCAATCATGTTTGTTTCAGCATACGAATATAAGAAATGAACTAGGCTCACATCAATGCCCTGTGATAATTTGAATCAGATAGTAAGCCTTGATGTAACTCCGAATTTAAGAAAGAGGGATTTATATTTTTTGCGTTTTTAACTTTATTCAAATTCTATTTTTTTTTATTTTCTTTATAGTTGTTCGATTAGATTTGCTAATTCTTTTTAAGTCATTAATCTGGTGATACATAATATTTCAACAACTTTGATCGTATGTTAAAAAAATAATTAAGTTATTCTGTGAACAGAAATATAAGATATTTACTGACTTAATTATATTTTTTTCATCGAAAAATACGGAATTTAACCTAAGATCTGATTGATCGAAAAACTATATCCAGCAAGATTCCATGTCATTTGATTGTAAACAATTTGATTGTAAGACAATTTGATTGTAAGCATTTTGATTGTAAACAAACTGATTGTAAACAATTTGATCGTAAAAAATTTGATAGTAAGCAATTTGATTGTAAGAATATTTGTTTGTAAAAAATTATTTTTAATAATTAAGTTATTAGCAGAATTTATCTATAGAAAAAATTTAATTTTTACTCTATCAACTATAATCATTGACATTTAATTGATTCACCAAGTTTTACGCAAATTCAACTTTAACGTCAAGATGGAGTTAAACGATAATATTGGGTACTTGGTATTAATTAATTAAATAATATTAAAAAATTACAATATAAATACTCACTTAAATTTAACTATACAGTCGATAATCAATTAGATATATTCAGGGTCAACGTGGAAATCCCCTTCTTGTATATCACGTTTATACCTATCAAAAAGAGTAGATGTATAAATCATTTAATTATTGGGGATGTTGTTCATACAAAGTCTAAATTGTTTAGGTCACTGCAAGACGCTTAACGATGAGTGTCTCATTAGCGTAGATCACAATCATTCGGCAAATATCTCACACATAGAGGCCAAGGATGCTATGAACGTAATTAAATCGCATACTTTTTCACGTCCTAAGAGTCGAAATCAACAAGTTTTAGAATTGGAAAAACGGATTTTATCAGATCCTGTCATAGCATCGCTTCCCATGATTTCTAACATCAATAGAACCATTAAACGCTAAAGGCAGGCTAACGACGCTCCTCTTTTTATTCCCCAAAAATCACAACAACTTATTATTTTCTGACTCAAATATTACACAATTGATATATCCTAACCTAAAAAATCAGTAAATGGTTTAACTTTTTGTTCTGATAATATATTATACAGTTGTATTATGATAACTAATGTCGTTGTAAAGTATTCATTTATATACATATATAATTTTAATGTTAAAAAATTATGAACGTAATAAATAACAAAGATGTTTAAGTCTACCAATTTAATTATTTTTCAACTTTTTTATGTTCAAAATATCTTACAATCAATTTGTTTTACAATCAAATTGTATTACAATCAAATTGTTTACAATCACTTTGCTTACAATCAAATTGTCTTACAATCAATTGTTTACAATCAAATTGTTTACAATCAAATTGCTTACAATCAGTTGTCGTGATGCGATCCAGCAATGATATTGATTTTTAATGTCGAAAAATTATTTATGTTTCAAAACTATCATATATGTATTGTATGTTCATATTTGTGCGTCAGTAATATAATAAAATAATTTATTTCGTTCCATTCAACTTAAAAACTTTTAAAAATTTTTTTTAAAAATATCATAAAAAGGACCTGCGATCGTAATATTTTTGTCGAATCGACAACACGCATGCTTTTAATTTTTCCTTCGACCTTATGGCTAACTTTATTCTGTAATCAAACATTATTTAAATATTTTAGGGTAAAAATTAATTTAGTCGGATAAATTTACTAATTATGGAAAATTTATCTAATAAAAAATGTTATTTATGCTTCTGAATGCATATAACAAATATTTAAAGACTTACGTATCAATTAACGATACACAGAAATTTTTAGTATATGTAAGAAATTAATTTGTTTTACAATTCTATATTTAATTTATAAAATAACGAATATTTAGCAACTACTATTCATTTCTGCAAATTCTCAATGTTTTAAAAAATTCTATTAAACTCCTTGAAGCCCCCAGAAATATTAATTAAGTTGATAATATTGCCTGTCAGCTATATAATGATTTGAAAAATTCGAATTGAATATCGAATATTCGCAGAGCCCTATATCATTATATTCATTAAAACAGAAATTGATGAAGGCATAATAAAAATATTTTATTGAATTCTTTTACAGCAAAAGCTTTTGAAATTTTTTTTTTGCGGGAAAGCACGTGGGTTGCAGCTAGTTATAAATAAAATATTTAAAATCATATTTCTAGCATGCCACGTACAACTCAATAAAATTATGTAATTGCTGGCATAAAATCATCATAAATCAAAGCTATAACGCACAACTGTTAATATTTTGCGCAAGCCAATTGACTTCCTGTTTTCCTTACTCCTCTCAGAGGTAAATAATTATAGATCATGTGTAGAAATTTTTGAACAAGTTTTGTGGCAGATTTCTAATTTTATCTTGTTGCTAAACAATTTATGATTTCATACTTTTCTGATGTTGTAACACTCTTAATGAAGCTTCCAGTATTAACGAGATATTAATGCCGAACAGGTAACACTATTTAGTCCACTAAAATCATTGCATTAATATTGCACCAAAACTTTCAGTAGCCAAGCAGCAGCGCAGAAGCGTTATATTTCTTAAAATTCAACGATAAAAGATCGATTAGTTAAATTTTTGTTTTTTTTATTTGGTAAGATCTTATATTTAAAGCCTAAAAATCTTTTTTCCATCGTTCTAGGAATTTTGTCACATCACATTTGATATATTTAAAACAAAAAGAAAACTATTTGAAATTTGTAAAATATTTCTAACAATTTGGCAACATTTTATTATAAGTCTCAGATCATAAGACACGTAAATCCTTGATTCTTGTGCATAAATTTGTCTGTTTTGTCGATAGCGATGTCCGCCATCAATAATTTTTAATACATTTATTATGAAAAATTTTTCTTGTTGAGTTTAAAAATAGTAAATAATTAAGGAAGCTCCAAAACGAAATTAAATATGAATTTTGTTCCACCAATGATCGTTATAACTAAAAGGTAAAGTGCGCGAAATAATAATCTTACTTAATCTGAGAAAAAATTATCATGAAATTTTTCAAAAAATTTAAAACTTAAAATCGTCTATTTATATTCCGATTTAGTGCATTTGAGGTAATATTATTTGTTCCATGAGTCTCATCACCCAGAAATTGAATCAATTAATATAATTGGAGATAAAAATAGTTAATAACATAATTTTTACACCTGCACATATCTATAAAAAATATTCAGATCGTATATGATGACTGAGATTAATTAATTCTGAATCATTAATATTGAGAATAGAAAAATACCGAGACCGCGCAAATTGGTACAAGAAGCATGTTGGATAAGGTTGATTGTGGTCTCTTGTTGAATTTTTTGTAAAAAAAAATATAAAAAAACCATTATTAGCTCATAAATAGCCTCAACATTAGACAATAGTTCGGGTGAGCACACATGATGATCATGACTAGGAGTTGTTCTTCAAATATTCAAACAAAAAACTAAAAATTAAAATTGTTTAATTTTGTGGAAAATTAATTAATCTTAAGGTTATATTAATTTTTTCGTCCGTAATTAAGCCACACTTTAAATAAGAGGAATTAGGCGGGGCGGTTCGCCGAAACAATTTTTAAGCAAAATGAGCAAATCGAGTAAAGAATCGATAATATATTCTGATAAATATAACGATGATGATTACGAATACCGGTATTTATTTATTTTTTTTGCTTAATTTTACTTATAACCCTTAGGCATGTGATTCTACCGTCCGAAATAGCAAATAAACTGCCGAAGGATCGCTTGCTCTCAGAACAAGAGTGGAGATCATTAGGAGTGCAACAAAGCAGAGGCTGGATCCATTTCATGATTCATAAACCAGGTAATTTTAGCAAAAAATAGCTAGAACCTCATATTCTACTATTTCGCCGCCCTCTTCCATTAGAGAACCGCCCTATCACAAGAAGTTTGGTCAAAACTGATAAAGGCCAAGAAAACGTTTAAAATAGTTTATCTAGTTATTTATGTTCGTTCAGCATTCTATTCCGTCTCCACATGCTGCGTGTCCGAAATAAACAGACATTTTGTTTATATTTCCGCCGGATTTAAAAGATAGAGGATGGGAATAATTAAAAAATATTGTTGCTTTTGATATTACATTCTCCATTCGATCATCTAAGGGAACGTCTAATATAACAAATCCATAAACAAGGATATCTTCAAATACCACCTTTCTCCTTGTCCATATGCCTGTTATATACATATCTCCTTTAGCGGAAGATTTAAGAGAATCTTGAAAATAGTGATTAGTTAATGCTCGGTTCAAGTCCTTGAAATAGTTAACGAATGACGCAGTTGAATTGTCATAAGTTTTGGCGATTTCAGATGCATAGTTAATCCCATCGTATTTTCCACTTTCGAATTCTTGACCGCATTTTAGCATGATCGGTTGGAACGTAAATGAAACAGCCGAATATAAGTGCGGATATAAAAAAACCCCCCTTTCATCAATTTCATAGGATTCTACGTATTAAAAAAAATTATTACTGATATATATGATATTTTTATATTCTTTCTCTCGGTTTCGATAGATTTGCTGAATCAACATGTTATACAGATATTGCTTATCAACCAAGGACGCTTCTCTCATAAAGTTCTTTCGCAACACTAGGCTCTTTATTGCACCTGCCAACGTAGATACACGATACAATTTCGGTACTGTATATATTTCCTTACCGAATTCTTCCTCTTTTATGGTCAACTCCACGTACCATGTCGAATTAACCCTAGTTATCGCATGATGGATCCTCGCGACAACACCTAAATTTACCAAAAATTTTTACTTAATCCAACATTAAAGCCGTTGGTAGAATGACAAACTTCAGGAGAAAAGTAATAACCGTTGACGCTTTCAGGAAATCGTGATATTTCATCATCCTTGACGTGCGGCGTAAGATCCCATATAACCTTAATTTGTTGTTCATTTGCCTTGGCGACTAAATTTTCTATCTCTGGAAACATAATTTTAGGTTCTAGAGATAACTGCATCCGGTGATTAGTTATAATTATATGTGTAACACCCAACTTATTAAGCTCATTCAGATTCATCACAATTCCAGAGTAATCTCCTATTCCGTCATCGTCGCTGTCTTGAAAAAACTGCAGATCAATCATGTAGAACATCTCTCTGACTTTAAGCTTCTGTCGGTTGCTCGGTGGGCTGGTATCCGTGACGTTGGAATGAATCGCCACGCTCGAAATGGCTACAACGGCGCTTACAAAGACAAGAAAAATTATCGAAATTGCTAGATTGATGGAACGGTTTCGGTGGAACATTTTACTAATGTAATGGGTAGTTCTTTCTAATTTCGTTTTGCTATATGCACAAGATTCCAAAAATTGTCTGTTTTTACGTGGAGTAGAGTTGTAAACGTTTAAATCCGTCAGACTTTTGTTTTCTTCATTGACTTTTTTGTTATTTGTCACTGAATAAGATTTAATGTTATCTGGTAGACCAAAATCAATTGTTGAAAAGAGTCCTCCATTGCTTGCATCATATGTATTGGTCATCATGTTCCCATCAGTAATAAAAAAACAACACAAGAATATTTTCGCTTCAAAATACATCAAAACCTATCAACAGAACAACATAATTTGTGTTTTAGAAATCCTCAATAAATCTAGTTTGGATTAGGATCTAAATCAAACATCATGATCGTGCTTCATATCTAAGCCAGTAAAAGTTTTATACATGTCATACTTCAGAGCACTTCTGAAGATTAACTTGCCAATGAATCCTGATAGTAGGTGCAGATATTCAAGTTATAACATATCAGATCTTTTAAAAATTTACAGCTGTAGCGATTATATGTCCCAGTCCATCATTTTTGGTAACCTTGGAAATAAAGTTGCCATATGACCAGTGTAAATTTTTTTTCAGCCTCTGCTGCTATTTTTTCGGCGTGAATTTGATAAAATGTAAATAAAAGATTTCGTATATTGGTTGAAATTAAATTTATAAAACATTTTATTATTTTTACTTTTTAATTCTATCTCAATATTGCTGTTGTCAACAGGTTTTTTTACATAATATAAAAGAGTTAGCCGATAAGTAAAAATATCCAGTAACATTAACTATTATAAACATTTATTAACGCATGACAAAATAGTAGCGTTCTAAATTTATATCGTCGTAAATCAATACAAGCTATAAAAGGACATCACTCACTAGGCAAAAAAATATCTCGTTTCCGAATAAACGCATGCGAAATAAGATACCCAAGAATTATTTTTTTTAAATGCGTTATGTGGAATTTTTATAATATCCTCCATACTGGAAAAGATCTGCTGGTATTTTTGATATGATGAAAGCTGCTGAGGGAAATAAGCATGGTTATTGAGTTCTAATCTTGCACAAAAGAAACTGAAGAAAGCTATTTAACCCGTTTTCATATATATTTGATCGATTTTTTAACATAAATGATCTTTGATCCCAAAATATTTTTTAAAATTTTGACACTGATACCATGTTTGTAGAAAATTCTTGTATTCACTTTTTATTCAATTCGATTCGTGAACATCGGCACCACACTGGACCAACATATGCGCGGTAAAAATTAAATTAATTAATGAATTCTAACCCATCTTCAATGCGATGATAATATATTTGAACAACATGGTTTGTGTTCCAACTAAACGAATTGATGACATTGAATATTTTTTGTGCTCCACTTTCAATAATTGTTAATACTTTGTAAACTTAATATGACTGAGCTCAATAAGTTGAATATTCTTATTTTTTACCAAATTTTTTCGATTAAGCGCTTGAAGTTGCATTATCTAAACAAAGCAACAGTGTGCTGGTAAAGATAGTGGCTTTTCTATTCTGTGAGAAATAAAAAAATTATTTTTATTTATTAAAGTATGAAAATGTTTTCTTATCCCAAGGTTCGTTTTTTCTAAGGTCTTTATGCCTGAGAAGGATACATCATGTTGCTGTTGTCAAGGAGACCTCCGAGACAATCGTTTATTCCAAAACGATAAAAATAGTTTGATACGAAATTTCCCATATTTAATAATATTTTCATTAGTAAAATATAAAAAAAAATTTTATGTAACCTAAATTTGCTATTTTAATTGAGACGCGGTTGCTCAAAAAATGATCTAAAATCTTTATCAGCCATTTAATTCTACGATTCTATGTGGAATATAGGAATTAGACTGCGACATTTTAAAGTCTATAAATTTAGACAAGATAATTATTTTCGACATTCACTGTGCTTTACATAACCCTATTAATCTTTGAAGTCGACTTACTTATTCAATCAGTGTATACCAAATTAGAGCAAACCCCACGCGGTGGGCAAAGAATGCCGATTTAAACGAAGCCAATTAAAAAAATGACTCATTAAACAAAACATTAAGTTACAATTAGAATAAGGAAATATTAATTTTGTTAAAAAAATTCTTTATGGGGTCATGCACAAAAAAGGCTAGGAAAAACTGCTCTAAATGGACTTTTTCAGTCATTGATCATGTGACTGGTTAAGTTTTATTTTAAACCCACTGTAATGAATCCAAGTGTCGTGCCCACTGTTCCCTTGGAGAACAGAGGAGGCGGCAAGGGCGGAGTAAAAACATAATTATTTTGAGCTAAATTAATTATTTTATGAATCGAAATAACTTTCTTTATACTTCACATAATAAGGAAAAGGATCATCTAAACTATAAAGGTATCTCCGTTTATACGTATTGGACCCTTTTGGGGGTTACCTTACCAGTGTACCTCATTAAGATCAATGAGATGTTTAGAATTTACTCACTACGTATTTTAGAGATGGATTGACTGTAAAATAATATTATTCGTAATTATTCAGCCATATTTGATCGGTATGCTGTATAATTTTTATCCGAGGAAAAGGGAGAATACTTGGTAGTAATTTTTCGGTACAAGCGATACAAGCTTCTTAAGCAGCCGGAAATATAATTTATTCAAAAGGCTAAGTTGAAGGAATTCCTCCCAATTAGACTCAATGAACATTTTCTGAATACCTGAAAAGGTACAACCGTTCAAAAATATTTACATGGGCTACATAATTATAATTTAGGTAGTCTAAATCTAACAAGAGACAGATCAATGCTTTGCAGCGCAAAAATTTTTTTCATCAATTAATCGCAAGTTTATATTCAGCAAAAAGTCAATCTTCTTTAAAGTCCTGTGGATTATGAGGCTAGTCTAGTGTGTTTAGGGGAACATCATTATTAAAAATACCATATATTACATGTTTCTTTGTCAAATTTCTTGAGGGTTGTCCGTCTTTTTGCCGCCTCGCCGGTTAATTATATTTCACAATTAATCAGCCGCCAAATCTCGCATATCAAGTAAAGTTACATGTGATTTTATAAACACAATCACCTGTATCAGTATTTCCAACCTTTTTTTGTGCCAGACCCCACCTCGAATCTCATAAAAATTCGTGTCCCCAAATCAATGTGTAGCTTAATATTTTTATTAATCGGTCTTTTGTAGAATCACCCCCGTTCAAACTGACCTTGATGATAAGTTGAATATACAACTATTAGCGATGGTGATTATGATGATGAGCTAATCTCATGTTTTTGTATTTTGGAATTGTCTAAAATTTATCTCTATAAACAAATATTATAAACATATTCTACATTAATTATTTTTATATTTTCAGCTTTAAATGTCATTTATAAATGAACTGGAATCGAATACTAGTCATTAGTTGGATTGCATGCCTCTTGATTGAGCAATGTTCGATTCGGTAAGTTTTTCTAACTGTTAAAAAGGTCATTACCTTAGGACGATTTGTATAAATTTTATCGATATAGGTATTTTTTGCAGGTTTAAAGTGCACGAGAATAAAATCGCATAAAATGGTACACTGATGTATTAAACATTATGTACGAGGCCCATCAGACCTAGTCCAGACCCCAAGTTGGTAAAAAAAGTTATTACATCAAATTTCTTTCCCTGATATAAAATCCAAACAGAAATACTATTACGTTAGTTGATATAATGAATTGGATTCCATAAATTTTACTCACTTCGCGATATTGAATGTTGTTAATGTTCCAATAATTTTTTATCATGCGGAAATTGAATCCTGGGGATGATGAACTCCTAGCATCGATTCTTAAATTAATTTTAGGAATTTTACCGTTCAAAGCTATACTCCGGCAAACAAGCATCCGGTGTATTCCAATCAAAATCACAATCCCAATTCACGTGTATGGCAATGACTCCACCCTAGAGGCTTGAAATTACGACTTACGTATTTTAGCAAGGAATCGAGGTCATTCGTGGCTTCTTTTACCATATCGTCCACTCGAAATATCGGGCAGTTTTTAAAAAGCGGGTGACTTCTTTGGAAGCGGCATGTTTTAAGGAAATTTTTTTCAAAATCTTTCGGTACGTTTATTCTGGGATAATTTATAAAGTTTACAGATTTATCTTCAAGCTAGGAAAGGATATATAGCTCTTTATAAAAATTGTAAACTTTTTTAAGTCTTCTAAGCTTTGAATAACCGCATTTTGATTTTGACTTGACCCGATGGGCATAGGACACCAGCCTGATACCTCACAACATTTTGAGCCACTCGGATCGATGTCAATACATCTTCCTGTGTTGATACCTCAAACATATGAATCAAAGGTTCACCAAACCATAACCGCCCAAAGAGGTTTGATACGCCTCACAGTCTTGCGCAGTGGTGCATGAGCTTTCCTCTTCATAACAAACCCCTTGTGTTTGATTTTTGAAATCGATTAGAAGCGTTGCTAAGAATACACTGTCTTTATCCTACTGATTAGATAGGTCGTCTTTACCTTGGGAGGGTGAACCAAATCCAGAACGTCAAACGTTGCAGTATCTGGAGAATTAAACTTATTAATGATTTCTTTTCTAACTGCTCCCTTGACTTTGACAATATTTGAATGAATTCCGTAAATAGTTATTTGATAACCTTTTGAATAAAAGATTACGAATCTTGAGTATATTTCGGGTAATCTTACACGACGACATAAAATATTATGGTGAGTTGGCATAATCTCAGAATTATTCCAATAAAGAGATTATCAATATAAACCATTTTTGGCGTTTCATAAGACAGAAAATTCAATAATTTTGTTTTTATCATTTAGGATAACTAACAATTAAGCAATAAACACGATTTGTATGGTGAATACTCTGAAAGACCACAACTGAATAAGTATAGAAACCTGTCAAATAATGGTTTGATTTGATATCTATCGATTCGCATGCTTAAAATACCCCCAAGATTTTCATTTCATGTGTATCAGATACAAACTCAAAACTATCTACGCATGTAAAATTATTCTTTGTTCTTAATCGGCTATTTGATCCATCACACGAGGACTTATAAGATGGACTATATATACCTTGGATATTGGACAACAGTGAAACACGGATAAGTGTATAAACTGGTCATGGGAAAAATTTTTTATCCCTATTTGATATGCACTTATCCGGTTCAGGCTCTATAATAATAGGTTCGATGGTTAGTTAACACTCCAGATAACTTTAATATCAACATTAACAGGGTGTAGCTTGTTTAAAAATGCGAAGAACATAAATAAAAATAATTTGAAAATTGTCGTAGTACGCCTTGTATGACCCTAATTAGGGACTTACGAGGTGGCGTAAAGGCGGCAGAAATTATTTTTATAATAGAATATAAAAAACGATTCTTTTTTATCTTTTTTTTTTAATTTTTAAATAATCAGTAAGCCTAAACAGCAAAACGCAACAATTATAATTGTTTTGTTAGTAAAAGATACAAAAGAGAAAAACTGAATGTAAAGATTGGGTGACCATCGATTTTTTTTAAAAATTCGGGACATTGCAAATTTTTTGATTTTAAGCTTGTAAAAAATTATATTACAGAAATTTTTTTAAAGAATAAATTTTTTCTAATAAAGTTGTTTTGATTCTTACTTCTTGATAGTATTGTGTGCGGCTTATATCGTAATTATACTGTTGATTAATCATAGAATCCACTGTCCTCAACTCAAGTTGACTCTTTTCATCCGTCCAAAGTTAGTTCATGATGGAAAAAATTTTTTTAATTTTCACCGACGTTCCTGGAATGGAGAGAGCGAATTAAACAAGCTTATCTAAATTCGGTAGACGTATTGAATTTTCTCGAAAATCTGGAAAAATTTCTGTCAAAAATTTTTCTTCTTGCAACTATTCTTGATTTCATTTAGATTTCTCCACTTCTTTAAAATCCTTGACTTGTGCAAATTCATCAAATAGACTATCCTGATTAATAATTTCATGTGTTTTAATTCCATAGCGCTTAACAACAAAATCAAAAGATTTTACAACCTCTTTCTAGTTTGGATACTTGTACATCGTCATCCATGAAAACACTTCAATGCCATCCACAGATTTTTCTCAAGCTTCAAGATACTCGATCATCGTCGTGTAATAATCCTCAATTTTTCTTATGATTAAATATTGAGAATCATCAGTTAAATTTCTCAGTTCTTGTCGTGCTTCACTTTCAATTAACAGATGCATTTTTCGACATTTAAATTTTTCCTCCAAAATTCAGGACAAATTCTTTCCAATTCGGGATTTTGCCGGGAAATTACGCGCAGTTGGTCACCCTCTGTAAAGCTCGATAAATTTTTTTGCTCGTATGACATTAAATTGTAGAAATATACTTTTCTTAATTTTAGATAAAAAATATTTGTTCCAAAAATTCTTTTTACAATAAAGTAAAATGTCTTTAATTGGAAAAAATTTCTAAAATGAGACGATTTGATTCGAAAACCTATTGTCCCAAATAACGAGTGTTCACCTATAACTAAATTTATTTTCTTCTAAAAAAAGCCTTTTAAAAGATGGAACCAATAAAAGGTCGAGAAAAATACATAAAAGTTGGATATGATTATTCAATCTAACAAAATAATTCAAATGTATTGGCATAGTTTCTCGTTTACTGTATTTTACATCTATACTAATATTTGAAAGCCTCAAAAAGACTCAAAATAATTTTATCTTATCAATGACATAAATGGATAGGAGGTTAATAAGTATTTAAAACCATCGGTTAAAGTCGAATGCTGATTATGCGCGTTTAAAAGAGACCATCGACATTTTGAATCGAATATATTGTAATTTTCTCTAATCCAATACAATTTTTCAATTTATTGAATGATTTTATTATGTTGTTGGTGGATTTTGAATAATGATCGCTTGCCTTCCAGAATTATCCATTTATGAACAGCAAAATATTTCTAAAAAAGGAAATAAGAATAATTATAACAACAATTACACAAGAAGAGGTCAAAATATATAAGGATAACCGAGAACTCTAATTTTATTGACCTTAAATTTAAATTTAACAATTTAAAGGTTTGAGGACCCAGGCTAAAGCCGATTGTGATAGAGGTGATCATGAACTATTGGGCTAAAAATAGCATGAAATTTCGTCCAATTCACTCTTTGAAGATGTTATTAATTAAAAAATTGGAGATGTGAAATAAACTATATCGACACTTGATGACCCTTTTATCACTCAAAGGTGCTCAAAAAGAAATCACGCAACAAATGCATACAAAATTTATCGATAAATTATCTTTTAAGACGAAATGCAAAGAAGTTTCCAAATTAATTAAAAGCATTTACACATGAGCATGTTTAAACGAAGGATACAAAAAACGTCTAAAATCGTCTAATGTCTAAAATCGTCTAATTTTAATGAGCGTGCGCGAATAAAATAATTTTTTTTATTTATTTAAATTAAAAGATTTTTGATAAATTAAAGTTTATATTATTGGCTGAGATAAATTTCGTGACCTTTTCCAATTTAAATAGCTAGTATCGATTTCTGGCCTTGTGAATCTTTCTGTCTCGTAGACTATTCCCGAAGCATTTTGGCGAATTTCTAAGCCATTTCCAGAATAGAATTGGAATTCATTTCTAATAACAGTTACAAATGCACATATATTTGGGTGTCCATTTGAAAAATGATCTCCCAACCTTCTGTTATAGCGCTCTAGTGAATTATTTGTTCTACCAATAATGTTTATATCATTAAGGCCCGATATATTCCACAGTGCAGGACTAAATCTTCTTAGCCATGTGCTATGGAAGTAATTCCAGAATAATGCTAGTTCTGGCTGATCAGAAGTAAAACTTTTTATATACTCAATTCCTAGAGTAATTTCAGTGACAGGCAGAATTGTCAGAAGCTCAATTTTTGATACTGTTTTTCGTAGGTTTTCTAGAGAGACTTTGTATTTTTTGATTTTCCTTTCTATGGCCTGTTTGAAATGAAAATAGCATCCAGATAGTCGACTATCTGGAAACTCGTGCCGAATAGTTGCCATTAATGAACTTTCGAAGTCGCTAGTGATGATCTGCGGCATCCAACTGTACTTCATTAACACAATTATCTCATGAAAGGCAGTCAAATAAAGGTATTCGCTCTTTGCTGTTAGCAGACAGTACACACACGGTATAAATATTCGAGTTCCAATGTCGTATATCATGATAATGAGACATTGAAGAAAGGGGGAAGGTACTGATTGAAAGGTACAGTCGATAAAAGTGTGACTGTTGTACCTCATAAGAGATAATCCATCCTTTGTGCACCAAATCAGCACTTAAAAATACTCTCCATCAACTTCACCTGACCAATATCTTCTAAAAAAGGGTTGTCCATTAGAAAGATCCCGTAGTGGAGGCATCGTTACAGCCTGAATACTGTTGGAAAATATAAGCTACGTTGTTCGCGTATAATGCGGTAGGCTGTACTTTTTTGTGGAATGGGATAAGAAGTTGATCCATATTTTTCTCTTAATGCCAGAAGTAATGATTGAAAAATTTGATTGGGGTACATCTCAAGGGACATTGCTTTTTCGTTGATAAAATTTTTTGCAAAATCTACCGGATTTGTGTCGAATACTTGTGTAGCAATAGTTGTAGACGTCTTTCTCTGGCATGTATGAACTCCTTTGAGGCACTGAGACTGTTCTTTCACTATGAGGCGTGCTCGACAATTGAAGGTGTCATATTTACTACATTTGTAATAAATGGTACTTCCTGATTTTAAATTATACCTGAAATTATAGCAATTGTAGAACAACTTTCTTGGAATTCGATCTGCCATTGTTTTCTGAGCAAGCGCAGTAAAATTAGACGATTTTAGACGTTAGACGTTTTTAGACGATCCATGCATATTACCTGTTTAAATCCCATGCCTGGGGAGAAAGTAGATTTACAACTTTATCCACTTACCTGATAGGACGCATGATACTTCAATTATGGTGACTTTAAACCGCAATGATATCCTAAATTGTCAAGAAGATCCACCAAATTAAGGTAATTTTCCAATATTCAGGGTATTTATATCTGCATTTTTATGGATTTTTGGATCAGAGAGGTGTACAATAATCTTGATACATAATTTTTCGTTTAAACACTTCCAAACAAAATTTTACTATTAGTACTCGTTTCAGAATAAATTTCTGTCCCTGTTGAGTCTTTTTTTTAACCGACAATAAGAGACCTTTTAAAAAAATAAAAAAATCTTGTGCGGAGGTAAGGTAATTTTAGGGCCACCAACCATCCTCTAATGATAATTCAAAATGCAAAAACGGGTATATCTGAGACTAATTTGTCCATACATTTTAGGCATTTAGACATTTTTCACACATGCCTTTTTAATTCAAATGAAAAACCCACTCTTCAAATGTATATGTTTTTGCATGCAGATTAAAAATCTGCTGGTCGACAGAAGGTGAAAGTTGATTGTAATGTTTAAACACGCGATAAAAATAATTACGATTATTTACGATAATCTACGCATATGTTACATTTTCTCCCCCCTTATATATTCATCGTAGGGAAGTAAAGGTGGTCGGCGAGTTCGAGTTGATCTTCGTAGATTAGGAGTTTTTGAAATATCACAGCTCGGTGTTTCTAAGATATCGTTTTCGTCTTCTAAAGGAACTTCAGTAACCGGTAGTTCTTCCTCAAATTTTGGTTCCTCTGATTTGATGGTGTGATCTTCTTTAAGTTGGTCTGAATGTTTGCGCTTAATAGTCCCATCCACTACCACATTATATGAATTTTCCGTCGTTTTGCCTTGTATGACTCCTTGCGTGTACCCCTTTTCCCGTTCATTTTTAAACCAGATGGCGTCTCCTACGTTGAATTCACGTGGTTCAGTATTGCGATCGTGATATTTTTTTTGAATCAGTGATGATACTTCCAAGTCATTTTCAATAGAAGGTTTTAGGGTGTCAATCAGGGATCGAGGTTTATGTGTCAAGAAAACACTTGCAGGTGTACGGCCTAGGGAACTATGTTCGGTGTTACGATACCAGAATAAAACAGTGTTCATCCGTTCTTTCGGGTCTGTAATTTCGAAACTTTTTTTATAGTGTTCTTTGAGCGTTCTTATGGTTCGCTCGGCCTGTCCGTTTGACCTTGGATGGTATGGGGTAATCTTGATATGTTTTATGTTGTTGTTTCTACAAAAGTTACTAAATTCATCGGAAAGTAGCTGTGGCCCGTTGTCCGAGACTATACTTTTGGGTAATCCATATCTGCAAAAGATGTCTTTTAACATTTTAACAATTCTTTCTGACGTAGCTCTTTGTGTAACCACTACTTCAACCCATTTTGAATATGAGTCAACAACAACAATCCACATATACCCGTCGATTGGACCAGCCATATCGATATGAATCCGGGTCCAGGGTAATCCTGTGGGATTCCAAGGTGTTATAGGAGTTTCTTTGATCGCGTTTCCATGTCTCTGACAAGTTTCGCACGATTTGACATATTTTTCTATGTCTGTCGAAATTTTAGGCCACCATATTGTTGATCGTGCCAACGATTTCATTGCTACAACTCCCGGGTGAGTCGTGTGTAGTTCATCCAGGAAAATTTGCTTTAAATCGTTCGGTACTATGATTCTGTCGTTGATCAGCAGAATTCCCTTGTCTAATGATAATTGGTCTCGCTTGTCGTAGAAAACGATAGTGTTACTGTCCAGTTTACTTCTTTCGGGCCATCCCAGTAGCAAGAACCTTTTTACACTAGCTAGGATAGGATCAGATTGGGTTCTAGTTTCGACCATCTTCCTGCTTATATTTTTTAAGGATTGTACAAGGTTTATGCATTCCAAGTATTGCTCGGTTGATTCATCGTTGGTTTCTACCGGATTTCTTGACAAGAAATCCGCCAGTGTGTTATCGACACCCGGGATGTATTTTATTTTGTAATCGTATGATGAGAGAAACAATGCCCAGCGTGTAAGTCGGGCGGAAGCTGGTGATGGAATTCCATATTTTTCTCCTAATATTCTCTCAAGGGGCCTATGGTCGGTGTAAAGGGTAAATTGTCTTCCATAAAGATACTGGTTAAATTTTTTTACACCAAAGATTATGGCCAGGGCCTCTTTATCGATCGTTGAGTAGTTTCTCTCACTGGCATTGAGAGAACGGGAGGCAAACGAGATAGGCTTTAAATCGTTATTTTTCATTCGGTGCATTAGTACTGCTCCCAATCCCTGGTTAGATGCGTCTGTCTTTAGCACTAAGTCCAGGTTAGGATTAAAGTGAACTAATGTTGTTGCTGAGGAAATGCTGTTCTTTAGTGATGAAAAAAGCGTTGAATGTTCTGGTGTCCACTTCCATTTGCTGTTTTTTCTTGTTAGCTCGTATAGTGGAACACATTGCGCATGTAGTAGTGGGATAAATTTGGCGTAGTATGAGATTGCTCCTAGGAAGGATTTCAAATCAGAAACATTTTCTGGTGTTTTACAATCTCGTATGGGCTTAACATTATCTTCTGTAGGGTGTATTCCTTCGCCGTCAATAATATGACCCAGGTACACTACTCGTTCTTTCAGAAATTGGCATTTATCTTTTCTTGTCTGTATCCCACTGCTTTCCAGCCTTTGTAGAACGCGTTCTAAATTTCTCAGGTGCTCGAAGTCGTCCGTGCCTGTGATTATTATGTCGTCTAAATATGCCGCGGTACCAGGGATGCCCGCTAGCTGTGTGTCTATGAATCTTTGAAACAACGCTGGAGCTGTTTTTATACCGAATGGTAATCTTTTGTACCTAAAAAATCCGATGTGTGTGTTAATCGTCAATAATTTTCTGCATTTTGCTGAGACGGGTAGTTGTAGGTAGGCATCCTTTAAATCAATTATCGAGTATTTCTTTCCGTTGTTCAGTTTGTTAAGAATCTCTTCGAATAAAGGAAAGTTGTATGGGATCGGTTTTATAAATTGGTTTATTGTTACTTTAAAATCCCCGCATATTCGGATATCACCGTTGGACTTTCGGACATTCACCGTTGGGGAGGCCCAAGAAATTTGTTCTCGTGTTGGATCCACAGATTCTAAAATTCCTTCATCCACTAGTCTTTGAATTTCTTTTTCCACTTCTTCCTTGATTGAATAAGGCACTCGTCGGGCTTTTACCAATTTTGGACTGACGTCTTCATCAATGTCAATATCCACTTCGTAGCTTACAGATATGTTTTTGTTTTTGTTAAACACTGTGTCATATTTGTTCAAAGTAGAGCTAAGTTCTTCTTTTATCATGTTGATTGTGTTTGTTTGAGGTTGTTTTACATATATTCCGATGTTCAGTGTTTTCATCCAATCGACTCCCAGTATTTGAACGTCGTCTCCTTTTGTGATGTATAGGGGAAGCGTATGATTATTTCCATTGAAGACAACTTCTACATCGGTCATTCCTAATGTTTCGATTTGGGCGTTCATGTATCCACGAAGTTTGCTGCATTTTCTTAACATTGGAGAACCTAAATATTTCCAAGTTCTACTTCCAACGCAAGAAATAGATGCTCCAGAGTCGATATTCATTATAATTGATTTGTTGTTTACCATTATTTTAATCGAGAATTCGTTATCTTTAGGATTTATATTTGATAATTCAATTGGATTAATACGACGAAGATAAAGTTTATTAGAATAATTCTTATTATTAACGTTTAGGTTTTCCATTTCTTCTGTGATTAGTTTAACTTTTGCTTTTCCAGAGGTGATGCAAACGTTTTCAAAGTGTCCGATGTTTCCACAGGCTCTGCACCTTACGTTTAGAGCAGGACATTTTTCTCCTTGCTGGTGTCTGTTCCTGCCGCAGTTCAGACATTTTGTTCTTTTATCAAGTAGGGTTTTGGTGAGTACTGCGTTTGTATTTCGGCGCTTGTCTATCGCGACTGCAAAGGTATGTTGTCCGTCGTTGGGTAGCTTTTTTTTATGTATTTCCTCTGCGTTTCGTTTGGAATCTTGGAGGACTTTCGCCACACTGAGTACTTCTTCAAGTGAAGCTGACGTATCTGGGAACCTGCGGAATATTTCTTCCTGTAGGTGTGGGTCACTTAAACCTAGAACGAATTGGTCCCGTAATCGTTCTTCAATCGAGCTCCCAAACTTACAGGAAGTAGCTTTACTTCTAAGCTTAGATATGAATTGATTTATATCTTCGTTTTCTTCCTGTACCGTTTTGTTGAAACGGTAACGCTCAAAAATGCTGTTTATCGACTTTTCAAATTTGCGGAGAGGTAGTCTTTTATTTCTTGGTAAGTAATTGCTTCAACGTCTCGTTCGGCGAAATTTTCGATGATGTGTTGGAAATGGAGGGGCCCAATGAATTTCAGAAGCAGATCTCTTCTTGAATTCTGGGAATCCTGATCTTCACCCGCCAATCCTGCTATTCTGAAAGAAAGCTCCAAACGCTTTATGTAGGATTTCCATTCTTCAGTTGTGTTTTCGAATGATGTGAAATTAAATGTTTTTGCTGCTTTGTTCTTTTGTTCCATCCTTGTCGCCAACTGTAATGTTTAAACACGCGATAAAAATAATTACGATTATTTACGATAATCTACGCATATGTTACATTGATCAATTTAATGCTCTTTTTTTAAATATGCATTCATCATGACCTGCTGTCACCCCCTATTTTTTATCTATAATAATTTTTTATGATAAATCATAGATATCATGAAAATCGACAAATGATTATGTGCCTGGCTGTTTGGCATTTCTATTAGGCAAAACTTACCCTACCCTAAATCGAAGTAAGAGCGTCCCTGACAAGTCAGCTTTGATTCTCATGGATATAAATGGTAAAATCATGAATACATTAAGAGAAAATAAATGATCGATATAGAACTATTTTATTTTGGGATTTGCCAAATTTTACTTCAAAATTTTTTACATGATAAGAATTAAAAAATATTTATTCAGATCGTAGATGGTGATAAATACTAGACATACTCTTATAAATATAAAAGTGGCAAACGCTTTGAGATTTGTAACTATTTTAAAAAATAACTCTATTATTCGATTCTAGGTCTTCACCACGCAAAAATTTACCACGTAAGTCATTACCACGTAAACCATTACCACGTAAAACCTTCACCACGTATAAAATTCACCACGTAAAACATTCACCACGCAAAACATTCACCACGTAAGACAATCACCACGCATAAAATTTACCACGTAAAACCATCACCACGCAAGACCTTCACCACGTAAAAATTCACCACGTAAGACAATCACCACGTAAACATTAACCACGTAAAACCATAACCACGTAAGAGCTTTACCACGTAAAAATTCACCACGAAAGACATTTACGTAAACCCTTATAGGCTTGCGTTATTTTAACTAACACTATTTATTCCTTAAAATTCTCTCTTTTTATAAGACAATATAAATTGAAGAACTTTTTTTATCAAAAATGTACTTAAACTAATAATATAATGTTTGATATGAATTCCCAAAAATTTTGGCATTAATTTTTCATCGATGTAAATTTTATAATTTGGCAGCAAAAATAATAAATTTAATCATCATATGTTAATATAGATATAAAATAAATTAAATTAAGCGAATTTGATTTACAGGTAAATTAAAATAATAAAAAATTTTTTGAGGGATTTTATAATCCAACAAGTAAAAAATTCACATATTAGCCTTATGTTATATTGTAATTACACCCAGTCCAAAATTAATAGGAACTCGCGTTATTTTTAGATTATTTGTTTAAAGAACGAACAAAATTTATTAAATTATATATATTCTTATAGAGAATTTTTTTCTACACAATATGAGATTATTCATATTAATTATATATAAATATTACAATAAATATAGGTAAAATATATGTTTTGACATACCCAAATCGTCCATAATTAATAGGAAAGCAGTTGGGTGAACGGTGGGATCGAGTTAGATATATGAAATAAAATAATATAAAAATATAAGGTTGCGTTTTCAAAAGAATTAAAAAATATTCACTAGTTACTGAGAAACATGAAAACGGACTTTGAGTATAAATTACTTGTTGAAATAGGCTGATTTTGTTATAGCCTAACTAAAGGATAGTAATATACATTTTAGATAATTAAAAAGTTGCATATGCGTTAAGATTCGTTGACAAATTACCAAATACAGACAAAATTCCGCCATTATTATTTAGCGCAGCCTCAAAACAATAAAAGTAATGAATGAAACATTAAAAAAGATAAGGATATTTATAACAGAGTTAATATTAACTAGTATACATTCTTTTGAATGAAGACAAGAATTTAGTATATGCTTTAAATTATTATATTTTAGTTATTACAACTAATCCATATATAATTTATATTTCCATTTTTAATTTAAATCTATAAAACGATGGAACACTAGAAATGCAAATCAAGAGCTAATTAATATATATTTAATATTTTATCATATTTCCACTACTTTGAATTACAGCAAAAATTCTTTTTGGTATTGAGTCTACAAGCTTCTTTATTTCCTCTGTTGTGATTTCATCCCATTTGATTTGGATAGCGGCCCAAAGTTCGGTGGTTGTTTTGTACTGCTTCCCATTATGATAAACCTTTGAGGACAGCAGAGCCCAGATATTTTCAATTATGTTCAGATCCGGGCTGAGTGATGGCCAATCCATTAGATGGACATTATTATCTTTTAGAAATTTTTGAGTTGATTTTGACACATGACAAGGTGCATTATCCTGTTGGAAAATCATATCTGAAGGCAAAATATGGAGAATAGACATATTAAGCATTTCCTGATATTTTTCTGAATTCATGGTGTGATTTATTTTTATAATTGGCGTTTTAATACTTGTAGAAACTCCACCCCCACACCATAACACTGCCTCCTCCGAATTTCCTTTTTATTCTAAAATTTTCTGTTTTATTAGTCCAGCATTTTCCATTTTGGTCTGGTCCATCCAAATTAAATTTTTTCTCGTCCGTAAAGAGAACTTTACTCCAATCAAATTTCGATATGCAATTTTGTGCCCAATTAAGTCTTGCCGTTTTATGTTTTTCAGTCAACGGAGGTACGAATATAGGTTTTTTAAATGTTAATCCCATCTTTTTTAATGTAGAAATGACTGTATTTTTGCTCACTCCCAACTTCAATTCCTTTTTTATTTGCAAAGCAGAACAATTATTAGCTGCTAATTCTTTCAACATAATACATTTGTCAATGTCTATTTTAGGTTTTGGACCTCGTTTGCAATTAGAAGATGGATTGGGATTTGCAATATAATTATTGATGCAATGAATGCTTCGTTGTATCTTTTCAGCTATATCTTTTGTTGACAGCCCCATATCTCTATATGCCTGTATTTTTCCCTTTTCCTGTTCACTTAGAGATTTTCTTCGACCCATTTAAATAAAAATTTAAATTTCACGCTGAAATATTGAGACTGCGCGAAAAAATAATGGCGGAATTTTTTCTGTATTTGGTAATTTGTCAACGAATCTTAACGCATATGCAACTTTTTAATTATCTAAAATGTATATTACTATCATTTAGTTAGGCTATAACAAAATCAGCCTATTTCAACAAGTAATTTATACTCAAAGTCTGTTTTCATGTTTCTCAGTAACTAGTGAATATTTTTTAATTCTTTTGAAAACGCAACCTTATATTTTTATATTATTTTATTTCATATATCTAACTCGATCCCACCGTTCACCCAACTGCTTTCCTATTAATTATGGACGATTTGGGTATGTCAAAACATATATTTTACCTATATTTATTGTAATATTTATATATAATTAATATGAATAATCTCATATTGTGTAGAAAAAAATTCTCTATAAGAATATATATAATTTAATAAATTTTGTTCGTTCTTTAAACAAATAATCTAAAAATAACGCGAGTTCCTATTAATTTTGGACTGGGTGTATTTCTAAAAGCGGTAAATTACAAACTTATTATTATTGTTGAGATAATATAAAATATTCTAAAGTGATAATTATTAAATAGAATTCTAAAATACCAGATTTATTTCGAAAATTTTTTAAAGCTTTTCCATTTCAAAGCGCGCGTGTTGAAAATAAAGCTTTAAATCAGCCAATTTTTCAATTTTTACTAGTTTAACTTTCTAATGGCCTTTTTAATGTATAATCTGGCAAAAAGAGAAAATTTTAAGGAATAAATAGTGCAAGTTAAAATTACCTAAGTTTAAAAGGTCTTACGTGGTATTTTATACGTGGTAAATGTCTTACGTGGTGAATTTTTACGTGGTGAAGGTCTTGCGTGGTGATGGTTTTACGTGGTAAATTTTATACGTGGTGATTGTCTTACGTGGTGAATGTTTTGCGTGGTGAATGTTTTACGTGGTAAATTTTATACGTGGTGAAGGTTTTACGTGGTAATTTATACGTGGTAATGGCTTACGTGGTAAATTTTTACGTGGTGATGACCGGATACGCTATTATTCATAGAATTTCTGTGTTGCCATTAAATGAAACACACGGCGGTGGCGGTAAAGGAGTGCAGGAACAACATAGTTTACATCCAATATTACACTAATTTAATTATCTTTATGCCTTCTAATAAAAATTAAAAAGGGGTAAATGGGATGAGTACGAAGTCGGTGTTTACCGTGAACACCACTTCAGGCAGATACCCATCCGGGTACCTCAATTGCTTTCAAAATGAAAAAAATCCATAGTGAATTACATATATGAATGCGATTATTGAGAATATGATTAACTTATGCATCAGATAGTCACCGCTGCAGCGGCTGTGCATTCGAATACTTAAAATTGAATATTTTTATGTCTTCACACTGTTACTTTGGAAACAAAACTGAATTTTATTCCAAATCTACATAACTGATTCAAGATGCACGAAAGACATAATATTAAAAAGTATTAATTTTTAAAAAGAAAATCTGGGGAAAACTTAAAAAAATTAGGTAAAAATAAAATTTTATGAAATTTCTTATAAATTTGCAAGATAAAAATGATAAACTGTATTTCTATTGAAAGAACAATGAATCATCGTTGAAAAATTTAATTTACAAAAAACGCTCATCTATATGTTGAGATAACCAATTTCCTTCTAACCTGACTAAATACGCAATTTAAAAGCTAGAACGAGAAATAAAAAAAAATAAATGATATGAATAAGGAGAATTGGGCAATTTTTAGCTAAAATATTGAGATTACAATTAGTCTGTAATTCGTTTGAAAAGATAGCCGCCTAAAGCATTATTGGAGATTTTTTTAATTTAAGAGGGCTTAATGGATGTTAATATTTTAAATAGTGGTGATATCGTGAAGAGTTATTCATAAATTAGTTACACAAACAGTTGGAGAAATTATTGTAAGAAACACAAAAATAAACTTAAAAAAATTAGCATGCGTGCCTTTAAAACATTTGAAAAATTATTAGTAATAAAAGTGTAAAATATAAAAATACTTAGCAATTTAAAAACAGAATACGATTATTTTTTAAAATTGTATCAAAATGTAATTAGAGGTAATAATTAAGGGTGTGTCAAAGTTTTTCATTTCTTGTGTGGTCATCTTGACACTAATGATTGCTTTAATTGTGACTGTAATTTTTGAATATTTAATCATGAAGACTGGATATTCCGAAACCTTATCTTATATTTGATTTCTCTCAATGAAAGAATTGTACCCAAAATTTGTATGAAATGCTGCTGGATGAGTTCTATAGAAATATAAAATATATTGTGCAATAATTTTATTTTTATTTTAATTTTATAAGTATGAATAAAAAGTAGGACAGCTAAAATGATTCTGGTCCATCACTTCCATTATTCGATAATTAACGAGATTTTACGTTAAAGTGCGTGAGTAAAAAATTTTCTGAAATGAGCTCAAGTTCAGAATCTGATGTTACTTGGGTGCGTTGGTTCTGTTCCTTGCGTGGAAATGAATTCTTTTGCGAGGTTTAGCAATTTTTAATGACAAGGTGGAGGAAGATTATCTTTATGACCGGTTTAACACCACAGAATACAAGAACACGTTCCTCAATTTGATGAAGCTATGGATTTTATTATGGAACCTCCGATTGGTAAATTTTAATTTTTAATATTCAGATATTGTGCAAGGAGACCGAAACCTTCAATCAGCCTTCGTTTTGTATGGCCTAGTACATGCTCGTTATATTCTCACTACTCGTGGACAACAACAGATGGTTCTTGTTATTGATTATATAAGATAGACAAATACCGGCAGTGCGACTTTGGCACTTGCTCGATGTTCAATTGTGACAATCAGCCTTTTCTCCCTGTCGGTACTTAAATTTTTTAATTAAGGACTTTCTGACACTCCTAATTCTGCAACGGTTAAATTGTATTGTCCAAAATGCGAGAATATTTTTGTTCCCAAGTCTAGTCGCCATATGAACCTTGATGGAGCCTATTTTGGAAGTTCTTTCCCACACCTGTTATTTATGGCTTTTCCTGACTTACGTCCTTTGCCAAATAAGAACAAATACATTCCACGGTTTTTATATCATTCTAAATAAAGGCTTTACGGATTCAAGTTGCATCCTCGCGCAATGCAAATCCAATATGAGCATTCCAGCAAAAAAAGTTCTGATCATGGCCGTCGAGCCCGCGAATAGCTTTTGTAGACACATTTTGTATTTAAATTTTGCATTTTTTATGTATTAAAAACTTATAAATTATTACCGTGGTATTTATTGATGTTTAAGGTTTAATTAAATCTAGTTGTTATAATTGGCATAAATTATCCTTTTTTTGATACAGTCGAAATCTCATAAATTCTCAGGGGATAACAGAACAGCCCATTAAAGTGCATAAACCGGTTTCATGCATATAATTTTCTTATTTTTAATGCTCTTATCATTTTTCTTCCGTACTACCCTTACTTTGTCTATAATATAGTGTTAACGACTTGAGAGTGTTAGGTTCTATCAACCTTAGTTTCTTGGGTTGCAAAAACAGGCTTTTGTTATTCCAGGAGAAATATCTACCACAATTCAATCTTTTGATAAGAATTTACTTCAAAAATTGATATTAAATTTATATTCCTATGTTTTTTAAAATCTGATATTTAAAATACATATTTTCTATTCCAATAAAAAAATGAAATGGTTGGGACTAAAATTCAATACTTAGTAAATAAGTCTAGACACCCTTTTAAAAATTGTGATATTTAAACAAATAAAATATATAATGTTTCATGAATTAGTTAATTCCAACCACTTTTTAATATAATTGTCGTTTTTAGTATTAATTTATTTTAAGTAAGATTTTCTTAATCTTTGTATGCTAATTGACATAATGTATAAAGAGTCGGTGAGGAACCCCCTGGGCTAATTACCTGAAAAGCAGTGGGCGCTGAATATTGACTTTTTTGTTGGCTAAAATAAATATTTTATTCATTAAAATCCATTGAAAATAATAATAATAATTTAATCTTGACAAAAGAAATTTTTATATTGTTTGCTTATTACAAAACACGCTTCTATCTTTTTTCCAACACGTGCGCCACGTGATCATTTCGTGGTACGACAGTCAGATATATCTTCGAAATACATAAATAGTAAGATGATTTTCGTCAGTGAAGCGATGTTCATAATTTCTCACATGTCAACAATATGGGAATTCGCCCTTTAGACATAAATACCTATTAGTTAAGGTTGTAATTAAAAATATAATAAGCACTAAAATGATTTTTTCGCAGAATTAATATTTTTAAGCCCTCATAAATCATTAATAACGACTTGCGATAACAAACTATCTAAATATTTGTCCGTTTTACCTAAAGGTATTTTCGGTTGTATAAAGATCATAATCAGAGCAACCTCAACCGCCAAGATGGTTAACAGACTAAGCTTAAAAAATTCAAGTCTGCATTATTTTATAGAAAAATTAATAAAGGGTTAATAAAAGAGAAACTCACTGACAATAAGAAGGGTATAAACCTCTTGCAGTGTTTTCCAACCTTTATTTGGACCAGGCCCAGGGTAGAATTTTATAAAAATTTATGTTACCCTGATTCAGGCGTTATTTGATATTTTTATCAATAGGTTTTTATCAAATTGCACACAAATTAGGAAACACTGACCTTGAAGATTCAAAATTGATGTCATTTAAGATTATCGGTCATATTCACCGGTACATAAATAAATATCAACGGAACTGCTTTACACGTAACAGATAAAATTTTTCATTCAATAAAAAGTTGAAATTTTAGTTTTCATAATTCGTTTTAATGAAAGCTATCAGACGTTTAGTTTTATTCAATAGGTGTTACGCTATTCAAACGTCGAACTTATTAGTTCTGTCTGTAATTTTATCTCAGTATTACATGTTATGCTAAAAAACATAATAAAAGTCATTTGAACTTTGTTAAGCGGAAAAAGTTATCTGAAAAAAATATTATAGCTCTTTAAAACAGGGGGTGCGCAACCCTTTTGCTACTGACAGTCGCTTTAAAAATTTTATTTCGGTCAAATCTAGATTCTGACATTAATTTTTTATTAATCGTAAACGACTGAACCGAATAAATGATTATCACTTCATATTTAATTTAGCATTGAATTAAACAATTATAAAAACTCTCCTGATCGTGAATATTTCGAGTAAGACAAAAAAAATCTCCATATTTTTTTGAAAGACCCAGTCGCATGGCTTACTCATGATTAATATCATGCAGCCAGAATTTTTGTTTTTAAAGTATTTCATTAAAGTGTTTAATCTAAATTTTGAAGCAGTCTATTAATCAATCACTAAAATCTCAAATTCAAAAAAAAATTTTTTAAATTCTCTTGCCGCACGAACGCTATCTCACAATCCACCTCCTTTGAAATAATAACCGTAGCCTTGTGCAAAAATATTTGGTGGCACTTATTAATAGTTTAATGAAAAGAAACCTAAGTTAAATGGTTGTAATTTTTAGGTGCTATAGCGAATAAAAGTCTTTCTAGAAAATATTTTGGAACATTTTGGTATAAAAATTATTACCCTGCGACAGAGATAAGAAAACTGACTAGAAACTCCCGCTTATTTCTTATTCGAAATTTAATATAAATTTAATCAGGTTTTATAATAGATATTACTATTTGTTAATATTTATTCTCGTTTTAATCCTTTAAATAGTTAACCTTCAATCATGGAATTTTAGACATTTTGACTCAAAAAGTAGGCTTAAAATCACCTTAGTCTGTTCGATTATGATTAACAGTAAATAATAGATGTCATCATTTATTTGTGTTGCGATATCTGGTAAAACAACAATGCATTAAAAAACTCTTCCTGTTTATTTTGAATAGGAAAATTTCAAATAAAGATTAATTTGTTGGTTGAATTAATTCCAATATTTTTTACCTTATCGATTTCGCGATGTTTGTCAGACAGTCCTTAATATTGATACGTCATCTCATCCATTTATGGCAAATATTTTACTGCTAATAGAATGATCTTAGGCGGTAAGTCGAACATACCTTATATGATACGTGGACGGAATTGCGCCTGTAGCTGCATAACTGGTGAAAAAAGTTTAAGTTATTGGGTTAAAATTATTAGAATAATTTCTAATCGTCGAATAAGACTGAAGTAGATAATAATAACTAAACTGACTCAATATGTTTTTTTTTTTCTTATGCCGCCGCCGTCTTGCACACCGACGCGCCATCATTTACTACACCTAAATAAAGAAGTCAAAATTTCAAGCCATAAATTAAAAAGAAAGAATTTTATAGCCTAATTTATATTTGAACTGAGGATACAGTTTATTTGGGTGTGTTAAGTTGTTTGATATATAAGTAAAACACTTTAAGAATTATATTTTCTAAAATTTAATGAATAGCACCATGATTAATAGGATAAATTTATAAAGTATATGATACAGCCAATTATAAATATCTAGTCAAAATATTTTCTGGCCGTTGAGCCATCTTGGAAACACCAAGTAAATAAGGATTTTTATTTAAAAGGTTCGGGAAAATTCACGAATATAAATTTTTAATCGTTCCCTTTTATGTATTTAGAATCATTTATAAAATATAAACAACAAGCGTGAGACAAAAATATTGATATCTGATAGCGTACGACATTTTTAACGTCTCTTGTTAAATAAATGCGCACTCATTGCATTTTTCTCAATTATATTTTAATTAGTATGGAAATATACTAAAATCACTGAAAACTACAACTAACATTAAAAATGTCTCAGAGGCAAATATCCTCTGAATTATCGAATTCACGACCTTCTAAATGTTCTAATCCCTAAATTATAAGAAGAGTATTAAACTTCTCCAGAATATGTTAGTAATGGAGATAACTCAACAACAGTGTCTTTTCTAGATGTAAAGTGAAGTATAAACTCTGGATGTGTAAAATGAGCGTATTTTAATAGAAGGCGTTTGTGAAAATCGGATAGAGCTTTTACGGCAGTAAACGGACAGTTTATTCCAACTTTGTTTGAATTTTTGATCGGCGCAAACTCATCTTGACGATTAACAAGAAAAACACCAATATTTCTATAATTACGTCGTAAAACCCTACTTTAAATAAGGTAAAATATCAAACACAAATTTTTCAAATTTTATTCCGTTCGGCGACACTGGTTCAATTCTTAAGATTGAAATGTATCATAAACCTTTTACCCGATTCATCAATTTTAGAAATTTTTTTAATTGCTTGATGGTATGGTAAAACTTTTGATAAGTGCCTGGAGTTAATTTACCGATCACCTCGAGCTTTTAATAAGCACATCAAGAGTGAACAAATGATCACATATATTTCCATTATTAAATAATAGTGCATGAGTTGTGGGGTTTCTCATATTTTTTTTGCTCTTCTGACATTTCTGAATATTCAAGAATCTTATTTAATATAAATATCAACTCTGTAAGAATTGTTAGAAAGACAGACAACGCCAACGTTTTCATTAGGATCTATCTTTTCTACAGCCTTAAATCGTTATGCTATACTTACCTTGGTAGCTGCCTCGTAACCACCATCAATGCAAAACCCAATAAAATAAGGATCTCCCACGCGAACAAGAATATTGTCAACGCAGTAGACGTGCAGATACTTAAGACCTCGACGACTCATATCAGAGAGTATTTTTTCGTCAAGAGCTTCATAAAGTCCTCCATTACCATTTGGCGCAAAAGCGATTTTATTTTTATGGGAGAGCATAATCTTTCCATCAAAAGAAATACAAGGAGTAACACCTTGTTCAAAAATAATAACGTCCTCTTTTGTGAGGCCAAAATAAGTATGGCTTTTTAAAAAAGAGGAAATAGGTTCCGTTGTTAAAGTGCTTGTCATTATATACCATGCAATTGATGGGCATGAGCCAAAAGTTTTTTCAGCAAGCGAACGGAGTTTAAGAATGCGTTCGGCTTGCAATTGAATAAGTGTTTTCTTTGATGGAAGTCCAATATCATAAATTGCTTTAGGGCAATCAGATCCCAATCTTGTAGCTGTAAAAATTATATTAAAAAACTACCTTGTCCTCCAGAAAGTAGTATTATACCAACCTGCCCGTCAGCCAAAGCTTTAAGGCCTTGGGTCCATAGCGCCTCCCTATTAGATGAATTCAACTTTCCAATCGATTCCTCAGGAAAGGGTAAAATACTTTCACTGTTTGTAAGATCATTCTTTTTATCATCTTCATTGAACTGTTTGAGAACATTAACATCAATCATTGAAATTTCCGCTAAATAGCGCCTGAGAGATTCTTCATCTAATTCATCGGTGTAATCAAATAAATGTTTTTGTTCTTGCAAAAAATACTA
>JBBNEX010000078.1:0-72825 GCA_038021265.1 Cyprinella venusta
TGACCCTTCCAGAGCTGAGATATTGAAACTTAAAGTTTTGACCAGAAAAAAAAATGACAGTGTTACCCCTTATGTTTTTTTTCAGGGGGTGAAAAATTAAGTTTCTCAATCTTCTCAAAACTCTGGATTCTGATAGAGGGCCACGGAGACATGGACCTGGGTGCAAAAATTGAGGCTCTAGACCCTTCCAGAGCTGAGATATTGAAACTTAAAGTTTTGACCAGAAAAAAAAATGACAGTGTTACCCCTTATGTTTTTTTTCAGGGGGTGAAAAATTAAGTTTCTCCAATCTTCTCAAAACTCTGGATTCTGATAGAGGGCCACGAGACATGGACCTGGGTGCAAAAATTGAGGCTCTAGACCCTTCCAGAGCTGAGATATTGAAACTTAAAGTTTTGACCAGAAAAAAAAATGACAGTGTTACCCCTTATGTTTTTTTTCAGGGGGGTGAAAAATTAAGTTTCTCCAATCTTCTCAAAACTCTGGATTCTGATAGAGGGCCACGAGACATGGACCTGGGTGCAAAAATTGAGGCTCTAGACCCTTCCAGAGCTGAGATATTGAAACTTAAAGTTTTGACCAGAAAAAAAAATGACAGTGTTACCCCTTATGTTTTTTTCAGGGGGTGAAAAATTAAGTTTCTCCAATCTTCTCAAACTCTGGATTCTGATAGAGGGCCACGAGACATGGACCTGGGTGCAAAAATTGAGGCTCTAGACCCTTCCAGAGCTGAGATATTGAAACTTAAAGTTTTGACCAGAAAAAAAAATGACAGTGTTACCCCTTATGTTTTTTTTCGGGGGGTGAAAAATTAAGTTTCTCCAATCTTCTCAAAACTCTGGATTCTGATAGAGGGCCACGAGACATGGACCTGGGTGCAAAATTGAGGCTCTAGACCCTTCCAGAGCTGAGATATTGAAACTTAAAGTTTTGACCAGAAAAAAAAATGACAGTGTTACCCCTTATGTTTTTTTTCAGGGGGGTGAAAAATTAAGTTTCTCCAATCTTCTCAAAACTCTGGATTCTGATAGAGGGCCACGAGACATAGGACCTGGGTGCAAAAATTGAGGCTCTAGACCCTTCCAGAGCTGAGATATTGAAACTTAAAGTTTTGACCAGAAAAAAAAATGACAGTGTTACCCCTTATGTTTTTTTTCAGGGGGGTGAAAAATTAAGTTTCTCCAATCTTCTCAAAACTCTGGATTCTGATAGAGGGCCACGAGACATGGACCTGGGTGCAAAAATTGAGGCTCTAGACCCTTCCAGAGCTGAGATATTGAAACTTAAAGTTTTGACCAGAAAAAAAATGACAGTGTTACCCCTTATGTTTTTTTTTCGGGGGGTGAAAAATTAAGTTTCTCCAATCTTCTCAAAACTCTGGATTCTGATAGAGGGCCACGAGACATGGACCTGGGTGCAAAAATTGAGGCTCTAGACCCTTCCAGAGCTGAGATATTGAAACTTAAAGTTTTGACCAGAAAAAAAAATGACAGTGTTACCCCTTATGTTTTTTTTTCGGGGGGTGAAAAATTAAGTTTCTCCAATCTTCTCAAAACTCTGGATTCTGATAGAGGGCCACGAGACATGGACCTGGGTGCAAAAATTGAGGCTCTAGACCCTTCCAGAGCTGAGATATTGAAACTTAAAGTTTTGACCAGAAAAAAAAATGACAGTGTTACCCCTTATGTTTTTTTTCGGGGGGTGAAAAATTAAGTTTCTCCAATCTTCTCAAAACTCTGGATTCTGATAGAGGGCCACGAGACATGGACCTGGGTGCAAAAATTGAGGCTCTAGACCCTTCCAGAGCTGAGATATTGAAACTTAAAGTTTTGACCAGAAAAAAAAATGACAGTGTTACCCCTTATGTTTTTTTTTTCGGGGGGTGAAAAATTAAGTTTCTCCAATCTTCTCAAAACTCTGGATTCTGATAGAGGGCCACGAGACATGGACCTGGGTGCAAAAATTGAGGCTCTAGACCCTTCCAGAGCTGAGATATTGAAACTTAAAGTTTTGACCAGAAAAAAAAATGACAGTGTTACCCCTTATGTTTTTTTTCAGGGGGGTGAAAAATTAAGTTTCTCCAATCTTCTCAAAACTCTGGATTCTGATAGAGGGCCACGAGACATGGACCTGGGTGCAAAAATTGAGGCTCTAGACCCTTCCAGAGCTGAGATATTGAAACTTAAAGTTTTGACCAGAAAAAAAAATGACAGTGTTACCCCTTATGTTTTTTTTCAGGGGGTGAAAAATTAAGTTTCTCCAATCTTCTCAAAACTCTGGATTCTGATAGAGGGCCACGAGACATGGACCTGGGTGCAAAAATTGAGGCTCTAGACCCTTCCAGAGCTGAGATATTGAAACTTAAAGTTTTGACCAGAAAAAAAAATGACAGTGTTACCCCTTATGTTTTTTTTCGGGGGGTGAAAAATTAAGTTTCTCCAATCTTCTCAAAACTCTGGATTCTGATAGAGGGCCACGAGACATGGACCTGGGTGCAAAAATTGAGGCTCTAGACCCTTCCAGAGCTGAGATATTGAAACTTAAAGTTTTGACCAGAAAAAAAAAATGACAGTGTTACCCCTTATGTTTTTTTTTCAGGGGGGTGAAAAATTAAGTTTCTCCAATCTTCTCAAAACTCTGGATTCTGATAGAGGGCCACGAGACATGGACCTGGGTGCAAAAATTGAGGCTCTAGACCCTTCCAGAGCTGAGATATTGAAACTTAAAGTTTTGACCAGAAAAAAAAATGACAGTGTTACCCCTTATGTTTTTTTTCAGGGGGTGAAAAATTAAGTTTCTCCAATCTTCTCAAAACTCTGGATTCTGATAGAGGGCCACGAGACATGGACCTGGGTGCAAAAATTGAGGCTCTAGACCCTTCCAGAGCTGAGATATTGAAACTTAAAGTTTTGACCAGAAAAAAAAATGACAGTGTTACCCCTTATGTTTTTTTTCGGGGGTGAAAAATTAAGTTTCTCCAATCTTCTCAAAACTCTGGATTCTGATAGAGGGCCACGAGACATGGACCTGGGTGCAAAAATTGAGGCTCTAGACCCTTCCAGAGCTGAGATATTGAAACTTAAAGTTTTGACCAGAAAAAAAATGACAGTGTTACCCCTTATGTTTTTTTTCGGGGGGTGAAAAATTAAGTTTCTCCAATCTTCTCAAAACTCTGGATTCTGATAGAGGGCCACGAGACATGGACCTGGGTGCAAAAATTGAGGCTCTAGACCCTTCCAGAGCTGAGATATTGAAACTTAAAGTTTTGACCAGAAAAAAAAATGACAGTGTTACCCCTTATGTTTTTTTTCGGGGGGTGAAAAATTAAGTTTCTCCAATCTTCTCAAAACTCTGGATTCTGATAGAGGGCCACGAGACATGGACCTGGGTGCAAAAATTGAGGCTCTAGACCCTTCCAGAGCTGAGATATTGAAACTTAAAGTTTTGACCAGAAAAAAAAATGACAGTGTTACCCCTTATGTTTTTTTTCGGGGGGTGAAAAATTAAGTTTCTCCAATCTTCTCAAAACTCTGGATTCTGATAGAGGGCCACGAGACATGGACCTGGGTGCAAAAATTGAGGCTCTAGACCCTTCCAGAGCTGAGATATTGAAACTTAAAGTTTTGACCAGAAAAAAAAATGACAGTGTTACCCCTTATGTTTTTTTTCGGGGGGTGAAAAATTAAGTTTCTCCAATCTTCTCAAAACTCTGGATTCTGATAGAGGGCCACGAGACATGGACCTGGGTGCAAAAATTGAGGCTCTAGACCCTTCCAGAGCTGAGATATTGAAACTTAAAGTTTTGACCAGAAAAAAAAATGACAGTGTTACCCCTTATGGTTTTTTTTTCGGGGGGTGAAAAATTAAGTTTCTCCAATCTTCTCAAAACTCTGGATTCTGATAGAGGGCCACGAGACATGGACCTGGGTGCAAAAATTGAGGCTCTAGACCCTTCCAGAGCTGAGATATTGAAACTTAAAGTTTTGACCAGAAAAAAAAAATGACAGTGTTACCCCCTTATGTTTTTTTTCGGGGGGTGAAAAATTAAGTTTCTCCAATCTTCTCAAAACTCTGGATTCTGATAGAGGGCCACGAGACATGGACCTGGGTGCAAAAATTGAGGCTCTAGACCCTTCCAGAGCTGAGATATTGAAACTTAAAGTTTTGACCAGAAAAAAAAATGACAGTGTTACCCCTTATGTTTTTTTTCGGGGGGTGAAAAATTAAGTTTCTCCAATCTTCTCAAAACTCTGGATTCTGATAGAGGGCCACGAGACATGGACCTGGGTGCAAAAATTGAGGCTCTAGACCCTTCCAGAGCTGAGATATTGAAACTTAAAGTTTTGACCAGAAAAAAAAATGACAGTGTTACCCCTTATGTTTTTTTTCGGGGGGTGAAAAATTAAGTTTCTCCAATCTTCTCAAAACTCTGGATTCTGATAGAGGGCCACGAGACATGGACCTGGGTGCAAAAATTGAGGCTCTAGACCCTTCCAGAGCTGAGATATTGAAACTTAAAGTTTTGACCAGAAAAAAAAATGACAGTGTTACCCCTTATGTTTTTTTTCGGGGGGTGAAAAATTAAGTTTCTCCAATCTTCTCAAAACTCTGGATTCTGATAGAGGGCCACGAGACATGGACCTGGGTGCAAAAATTGAGGCTCTAGACCCTTCCAGAGCTGAGATATTGAAACTTAAAGTTTTGACCAGAAAAAAAAATGACAGTGTTACCCCTTATGTTTTTTTTCGGGGGGTGAAAAATTAAGTTTCTCCAATCTTCTCAAAACTCTGGATTCTGATAGAGGGCCACGAGACATGGACCTGGGTGCAAAAATTGAGGCTCTAGACCCTTCCAGAGCTGAGATATTGAAACTTAAAGTTTTGACCAGAAAAAAAATTACAGTGTTACCCCTTATGTTTTTTTTTCGGGGGGTGAAAAATTAAGTTTCTCCAATCTTCTCAAAACTCTGGATTCTGATAGAGGGCCACGAGACATGGACCTGGGTGCAAAAATTGAGGCTCTAGACCCTTCCAGAGCTGAGATATTGAAACTTAAAGTTTTGACCAGAAAAAAAAATGACAGTGTTACCCCTTATGTTTTTTTTCGGGGGTGAAAAATTAAGTTTCTCCAATCTTCTCAAAACTCTGGATTCTGATAGAGGGCCACGAGACATGGACCTGGGTGCAAAAATTGAGGCTCTAGACCCTTCCAGAGCTGAGATATTGAAACTTAAAGTTTTGACCAGAAAAAAAAATGACAGTGTTACCCCTTATGTTTTTTTTCAGGGGGTGAAAAATTAAGTTTCTCCAATCTTCTCAAAACTCTGGATTCTGATAGAGGGCCACGAGACATGGACCTGGGTGCAAAAATTGAGGCTCTAGACCCCTTCCAGAGCTGAGATATTGAAACTTAAAGTTTTGACCAGAAAAAAAAATGACAGTGTTACCCCTTATGTTTTTTTTCAGGGGGTGAAAAATTAAGTTTCTCCAATCTTCTCAAAACTCTGGATTCTGATAGAGGGCCACGAGACATGGACCTGGGTGCAAAAATTGAGGCTCTAGACCCTTCCAGAGCTGAGATATTGAAACTTAAAGTTTTGACCAGAAAAAAAAATGACAGTGTTACCCCTTATGTTTTTTTTCGGGGGTGAAAAATTAAGTTTCTCCAATCTTCTCAAAAACTCTGGATTCTGATAGAGGGCCACGAGACATGGACCTGGGTGCAAAAATTGAGGCTCTAGACCCTTCCAGAGCTGAGATATTGAAACTTAAAGTTTTGACCAGAAAAAAAAATGACAGTGTTACCCCTTATGTTTTTTTTTCGGGGGGTGAAAAATTAAGTTTCTCCAATCTTCTCAAAACTCTGGATTCTGATAGAGGGCCACGAGACATGGACCTGGGTGCAAAAATTGAGGCTCTAGACCCTTCCAGAGCTGAGATATTGAAACTTAAAGTTTTGACCAGAAAAAAAAATGACAGTGTTACCCCTTATGTTTTTTTTCGGGGGGTGAAAAATTAAGTTTCTCCAATCTTCTCAAAACTCTGGATTCTGATAGAGGGCCACGAGACATGGACCTGGGTGCAAAAATTGAGGCTCTAGACCCTTCCAGAGCTGAGATATTGAAACTTAAAGTTTTGACCAGAAAAAAAAATGACAGTGTTACCCCTTATGTTTTTTTTTCGGGGGGTGAAAAATTAAGTTTTCTCCAATCTTCTCAAAACTCTGGATTCTGATAGAGGGCCACGAGACATGGACCTGGGTGCAAAAATTGAGGCTCTAGACCCTTCCAGAGCTGAGATATTGAAACTTAAAGTTTTGACCAGAAAAAAAAATGACAGTGTTACCCCTTATGTTTTTTTTCGGGGGGTGAAAAATTAAGTTTCTCCTAATCTTCTCAAAACTCTGGATTCTGATAGAGGGCCACGAGACATGGACCTGGGTGCAAAAATTGAGGCTCTAGACCCTTCCAGAGCTGAGATATTGAAACTTAAAGTTTTGACCAGAAAAAAAAAATGACAGTGTTACCCCTTATGTTTTTTTTTCGGGGGGTGAAAAATTAAGTTTCTCCAATCTTCTCAAAACTCTGGATTCTGATAGAGGGCCACGAGACATGGACCTGGGTGCAAAAATTGAGGCTCTAGACCCTTCCAGAGCTGAGATATTGAAACTTAAAGTTTTGACCAGAAAAAAAAAATGACAGTGTTACCCCTTATGTTTTTTTTCGGGGGGTGAAAAATTAAGTTTCTCCAATCTTCTCAAAACTCTGGATTCTGATAGAGGGCCACGAGACATGGACCTGGGTGCAAAAATTGAGGCTCTAGACCCTTCCAGAGCTGAGATATTGAAACTTAAAGTTTTGACCAGAAAAAAAAAATGACAGTGTTACCCCTTATGTTTTTTTTTCAGGGGGTGAAAAATTAAGTTTCTCCAATCTTCTCAAAACTCTGGATTCTGATAGAGGGCCACGAGACATGGACCTGGGTGCAAAAATTGAGGCTCTAGACCCTTCCAGAGCTGAGATATTGAAACTTAAAGTTTTGACCAGAAAAAAAAATGACAGTGTTACCCCTTATGTTTTTTTTCAGGGGGGTGAAAAATTAAGTTTCTCCAATCTTCTCAAAACTCTGGATTCTGATAGAGGGCCACGAGACATGGACCTGGGTGCAAAAATTGAGGCTCTAGACCCTTCCAGAGCTGAGATATTGAAACTTAAAGTTTTGACCAGAAAAAAAAAATGACAGTGTTACCCCTTATGTTTTTTTTCGGGGGGTGAAAAATTAAGTTTCTCAATCTTCTCAAAACTCTGGATTCTGATAGAGGGCCACGAGACATGGACCTGGGTGCAAAAATTGAGGCTCTAGACCCTTCCAGAGCTGAGATATTGAAACTTAAAGTTTTGACCAGAAAAAAAAATGACAGTGTTACCCCTTATGTTTTTTTTTCGGGGGGTGAAAAATTAAGTTTCTCCAATCTTCTCAAAACTCTGGATTCTGATAGAGGGCCACGAGACATGGACCTGGGTGCAAAAATTGAGGCTCTAGACCCTTCCAGAGCTGAGATATTGAAACTTAAAGTTTTGACCAGAAAAAAAAATGACAGTGTTACCCCTTATGTTTTTTTTCGGGGGGTGAAAAATTAAGTTTCTCCAATCTTCTCAAAACTCTGGATTCTGATAGAGGGCCACGAGACATGGACCTGGGTGCAAAAATTGAGGCTCTAGACCCTTCCAGAGCTGAGATATTGAAACTTAAAGTTTTGACCAGAAAAAAAAAATGACAGTGTTACCCCTTATGTTTTTTTTCGGGGGTGAAAAATTAAGTTTCTCCAATCTTCTCAAAACTCTGGATTCTGATAGAGGGCCACGAGACATGGACCTGGGTGCAAAAATTGAGGCTCTAGACCCTTCCAGAGCTGAGATATTGAAACTTAAAGTTTTGACCAGAAAAAAAAATGACAGTGTTACCCCTTATGTTTTTTTTCGGGGGGTGAAAAATTAAGTTTCTCTAATCTTCTCAAAACTCTGGATTCTGATAGAGGGCCACGAGACATGGACCTGGGTGCAAAAATTGAGGCTCTAGACCCTTCCAGAGCTGAGATATTGAAACTTAAAGTTTTGACCAGAAAAAAAATGACAGTGTTACCCCTTATGTTTTTTTTCGGGGGGTGAAAAATTAAGTTTCTCCAATCTTCTCAAAACTCTGGATTCTGATAGAGGGCCACGAGACATGGACCTGGGTGCAAAAATTGAGGCTCTAGACCCTTCCAGAGCTGAGATATTGAAACTTAAAGTTTTGACCAGAAAAAAAAAAATGACAGTGTTACTCCCTTATGTTTTTTTTTCAGGGGGTGAAAAATTAAGTTTCTCCAATCTTCTCAAAACTCTGGATTCTGATAGAGGGCCACGAGACATGGACCTGGGTGCAAAAATTGAGGCTCTAGACCCTTCCAGAGCTGAGATATTGAAACTTAAAGTTTTGACCAGAAAAAAAAAATGACAGTGTTACCCCTTATGTTTTTTTCAGGGGGGTGAAAAATTAAGTTTCTCCAATCTTCTCAAAACTCTGGATTCTGATAGAGGGCCACGAGACATGGACCTGGGTGCAAAAATTGAGGCTCTAGACCCTTCCAGAGCTGAGATATTGAAACTTAAAGTTTTGACCAGAAAAAAAAATGACAGTGTTACCCCTTATGTTTTTTTCAGGGGGGTGAAAAATTAAGTTTCTCCAATCTTCTCAAAACTCTGGATTCTGATAGAGGGCCACGAGACATGGACCTGGGTGCAAAAATTGAGGCTCTAGACCCTTCCAGAGCTGAGATATTGAAACTTAAAGTTTTGACCAGAAAAAAAAATGACAGTGTTACCCCTTATGTTTTTTTTCGGGGGGTGAAAAATTACGTTTCTCCAATCTTCTCAAAACTCTGGATTCTGATAGAGGGCCACGAGACATGGACCTGGGTGCAAAAATTGAGGCTCTAGACCCTTCCAGAGCTGAGATATTGAAACTTAAAGTTTTGACCAGAAAAAAAAAATGACAGTGTTACCCCTTATGTTTTTTTTTCAGGGGGTGAAAAATTAAGTTTCTCCAATCTTCTCAAAACTCTGGATTCTGATAGAGGGCCACGAGACATGGACCTGGGTGCAAAAATTGAGGCTCTAGACCCTTCCAGAGCTGAGATATTGAAACTTAAAGTTTTGACCAGAAAAAAAAATGACAGTGTTACCCCTTATGTTTTTTTTCAGGGGGTGAAAAATTAAGTTTCTCCAATCTTCTCAAAACTCTGGATTCTGATAGAGGGCCACGAGACATGGACCTGGGTGCAAAAATTGAGGCTCTAGACCCTTCCAGAGCTGAGATATTGAAACTTAAAGTTTTGACCAGAAAAAAAATGACAGTGTTACCCCTTATGTTTTTTTTCGGGGGGTGAAAAATTAAGTTTCTGCAATCTTCTCAAAACTCTGGATTCTGATAGAGGGCCACGAGACATGGACCTGGGTGCAAAAATTGAGGCTCTAGACCCTTCCAGAGCTGAGATATTGAAACTTAAAGTTTTGACCAGAAAAAAAAATGACAGTGTTACCCCTTATGTTTTTTTTTCGGGGGGTGAAAAATTAAGTTTCTCCAATCTTCTCAAAACTCTGGATTCTGATAGAGGGCCACGAGACATGGACCTGGGTGCAAAAATTGAGGCTCTAGACCCTTCCAGAGCTGAGATATTGAAACTTAAAGTTTTGACCAGAAACAAAAATGACAGTGTTACCCCTTATGTTTTTTTTCGGGGGGTGAAAAATTAAGTTTCTCCAATCTTCTCAAAACTCTGGATTCTGATAGAGGGCCACGAGACATGGACCTGGGTGCAAAAATTGAGGCTCTAGACCCTTCCAGAGCTGAGATATTGAAACTTAAAGTTTTGACCAGAAAAAAAAATGACAGTGTTACCCCTTATGTTTTTTTTTCGGGGGGTGAAAAATTAAGTTTCTCCAATCTTCTCAAAAACTCTGGATTCTGATAGAGGGCCACGAGACATGGACCTGGGTGCAAAAATTGAGGCTCTAGACCCTTCCAGAGCTGAGATATTGAAACTTAAAGTTTTGACCAGAAAAAAAAATGACAGTGTTACCCCTTATGTTTTTTTTCGGGGGGTGAAAAATTAAGTTTCTCCAATCTTCTCAAAACTCTGGATTCTGATAGAGGGCCACGAGACATGGACCTGGGTGCAAAAATTGAGGCTCTAGACCCTTCCAGAGCTGAGATATTGAAACTTAAAGTTTTGACCAGAAAAAAAAATGACAGTGTTACCCCTTATGTTTTTTTTCGGGGGGTGAAAAATTAAGTTTCTCCAATCTTCTCAAAACTCTGGATTCTGATAGAGGGCCACGAGACATTGACCTGGGTGCAAAAATTGAGGCTCTAGACCCTTCCAGAGCTGAGATATTGAAACTTAAAGTTTTGACCAGAAAAAAAAATGACAGTGTTACCCCTTATGGTTTTTTTTTAGGGGGGTGAAAAATTAAGTTTCTCCAATCTTCTCAAAAACTCTGGATTCTGATAGAGGGCCACGAGACATGGACCTGGGTGCAAAAATTGAGGCTCTAGACCCTTCCAGAGCTGAGATATTGAAACTTAAAGTTTTGACCAGAAAAAAAAATGACAGTGTTACCCCTTATGTTTTTTTCGGGGGGTGAAAAATTAAGTTTCTCCAATCTTCTCAAAACTCTGGATTCTGATAGAGGGCCACGACACATGGACCTGGGTGCAAAAATTGAGGCTCTAGACCCTTCCAGAGCTGAGATATTGAAACTTAAAGTTTTGACCAGAAAAAAAAATGACAGTGTTACCCCTTATGTTTTTTTCGGGGGGTGAAAAATTAAGTTTCTCCAATCTTCTCAAAACTCTGGATTCTGATAGAGGGCCACGAGACATGGACCTGGGTGCAAAAATTGAGGCTCTAGACCCTTCCAGAGCTGAGATATTGAAACTTAAAGTTTTGACCAGAAAAAAAAAATGACAGTGTTACCCCTTATGTTTTTTTTCGGGGGGTGAAAAATTAAGTTTCTCCAATCATCTCAAAACTCTGGATTCTGATAGAGGGCCACGAGACATGGACCTGGGTGCAAAAATTGAGGCTCTAGACCCTTCCAGAGCTGAGATATTGAAACTTAAAGTTTTGACCAGAAAAAAAAAATGACAGTGTTACCCCTTATGTTTTTTTTCGGGGGGTGAAAAATTAAGTTTCTCCAATCTTCTCAAAACTCTGGATTCTGATAGAGGGCCACGAGACATGGACCTGGGTGCAAAAATTGAGGCTCTAGACCCTTCCAGAGCTCAGATATTGAAACTTAAAGTTTTGACCAGAAAAAAAATTACAGTGTTACCCCTTATGTTTTTTTTCAGGGGGGTGAAAAATTAAGTTTCTCCAATCTTCTCAAAACTCTGGATTCTGATAGAGGGCCACGAGACATGGACCTGGGTGCAAAAATTGAGGCTCTAGACCCTTCCAGAGCTGAGATATTGAAACTTAAAGTTTTGACCAGAAAAAAAATGACAGTGTTACCCCTTATGTTTTTTTTCGGGGGGTGAAAAATTAAGTTTCTTTCTCCAATCTTCTCAAAACTCTGGATTCTGATAGAGGGCCACGAGACATGGACCTGGGTGCAAAAATTGAGGCTCTAGACCCTTCCAGAGCTGAGATATTGAAACTTAAAGTTTTGACCAGAAAAAAAAATGACAGTGTTACCCCTTATGTTTTTTTTCAGGGGGTGAAAAATTAAGTTTCTCCAATCTTCTCAAAACTCTGGATTCTGATAGAGGGCCACGAGACATGGACCTGGGTGCAAAAATTGAGGCTCTAGACCCTTCCAGAGCTGAGATATTGAAACTTAAAGTTTTGACCAGAAAAAAAAATGACAGTGTTACCCCTTATGTTTTTTTTCGGGGGGTGAAAAATTAAGTTTCTCCAATCTTCTCAAAACTCTGGATTCTGATAGAGGGCCACGAGACATGGACCTGGGTGCAAAAATTGAGGCTCTAGACCCTTCCAGAGCTGAGATATTGAAACTTAAAGTTTTGACCAGAAAAAAAAAATGACAGTGTTACCCCTTATGTTTTTTTTCGGGGGGTGAAAAATTAAGTTTCTCCAATCTTCTCAAAACTCTGGATTCTGATAGAGGGCCACGAGACATGGACCTGGGTGCAAAAATTGAGGCTCTAGACCCTTCCAGAGCTGAGATATTGAAACTTAAAGTTTTGACCAGAAAAAAAAATGACAGTGTTACCCCTTATGTTTTTTTTCGGGGGGTGAAAAATTAAGTTTCTCCAATCTTCTCAAAACTCTGGATTCTGATAGAGGGCCACGAGACATGGACCTGGGTGCAAAAATTGAGGCTCTAGACCCTTCCAGAGCTGAGATATTGAAACTTAAAGTTTTGACCAGAAAAAAAAAATGACAGTGTTACCCCTTATGTTTTTTTTCGGGGGGTGAAAAATTAAGTTTCTCCAATCTTCTCAAAACTCTGGATTCTGATAGAGGGCCACGAGACATGGACCTGGGTGCAAAAATTGAGGCTCTAGACCCTTCCAGAGCTGAGATATTGAAACTTAAAGTTTTGACCAGAAAAAAAAATGACAGTGTTACCCCTTATGTTTTTTTTCGGGGGGTGAAAAATTAAGTTTCTCCAATCTTCTCAAAACTCTGGATTCTGATAGAGGGCCACGAGACATGGACCTGGGTGCAAAAATTGAGGCTCTAGACCCTTCCAGAGCTGAGATATTGAAACTTAAAGTTTTGACCAGAAAAAAAAATGACAGTGTTACCCCTTATGTTTTTTTTCGGGGGGTGAAAAATTAAGTTTCTCCAATCTTCTCAAAACTCTGGATTCTGATAGAGGGCCACGAGACATGGACCTGGGTGCAAAAATTGAGGCTCTAGACCCTTCCAGAGCTGAGATATTGAAACTTAAAGTTTTGACCAGAAAAAAAAATGACAGTGTTACCCCTTATGTTTTTTTTTCGGGGGGTGAAAAATTAAGTTTCTCCAATCTTCTCAAAACTCTGGATTCTGATAGAGGGCCACGAGACATGGACCTGGGTGCAAAAATTGAGGCTCTAGACCCTTCCAGAGCTGAGATATTGAAACTTAAAGTTTTGACCAGAAAAAAAAAATGACAGTGTTACCCCTTATGTTTTTTTTTCGGGGGGTGAAAAATTAAGTTTCTCCAATCTTCTCAAAACTCTGGATTCTGATAGAGGGCCACGAGACATGGACCTGGGTGCAAAAATTGAGGCTCTAGACCCTTCCAGAGCTGAGATATTGAAACTTAAAGTTTTGACCAGAAAAAAAAATGACAGTGTTACCCCTTATGTTTTTTTTCGGGGGGTGAAAAATTAAGTTTCTCCAATCTTCTCAAAACTCTGGATTCTGATAGAGGGCCACGAGACATGGACCTGGGTGCAAAAATTGAGGCTCTAGACCCTTCCAGAGCTGAGATATTGAAACTTAAAGTTTTGACCAGAAAAAAAAATGACAGTGTTACCCCTTATGTTTTTTTTCGGGGGGTGAAAAATTAAGTTTCTCCAATCTTCTCAAAACTCTGGATTCTGATAGAGGGCCACGAGACATGGACCTGGGTGCAAAAATTGAGGCTCTAGACCCTTCCAGAGCTGAGATATTGAAACTTAAAGTTTTGACCAGAAAAAAAAATGACAGTGTTACCCCTTATGTTTTTTTTCGGGGGGTGAAAAATTAAGTTTCTCCAATCTTCTCAAAACTCTGGATTCTGATAGAGGGCCACGAGACATGGACCTGGGTGCAAAAATTGAGGCTCTAGACCCTTCCAGAGCTGAGATATTGAAACTTAAAGTTTTGACCAGAAAAAAAAATGACAGTGTTACCCCTTATGTTTTTTTTCGGGGGGTGAAAAATTAAGTTTCTCCAATCTTCTCAAAACTCTGGATTCTGATAGAGGGCCACGAGACATGGACCTGGGTGCAAAAATTGAGGCTCTAGACCCTTCCAGAGCTGAGATATTGAAACTTAAAGTTTTGACCAGAAAAAAAAATGACAGTGTTACCCCTTATGTTTTTTTTCGGGGGGTGAAAAATTAAGTTTCTCCAATCTTCTCAAAACTCTGGATTCTGATAGAGGGCCACGAGACATGGACCTGGGTGCAAAAATTGAGGCTCTAGACCCTTCCAGAGCTGAGATATTGAAACTTAAAGTTTTGACCAGAAAAAAAAATGACAGTGTTACCCCTTATGTTTTTTTTCGGGGGGTGAAAAATTAAGTTTCTCCAATCTTCTCAAAACTCTGGATTCTGATAGAGGGCCACGAGACATGGACCTGGGTGCAAAAATTGAGGCTCTAGACCCTTCCAGAGCTGAGATATTGAAACTTAAAGTTTTGACCAGAAAAAAAAAATGACAGTGTTACCCCTTATGTTTTTTTTCGGGGGGTGAAAAATTAAGTTTCTCCAATCTTCTCAAAACTCTGGATTCTGATAGAGGGCCACGAGACATGGACCTGGGTGCAAAAATTGAGGCTCTAGACCCTTCCAGAGCTGAGATATTGAAACTTAAAGTTTTGACCAGAAAAAAAAAATGACAGTGTTACCCCTTATGTTTTTTTTCGGGGGGTGAAAAATTAAGTTTCTCCAATCTTCTCAAAACTCTGGATTCTGATAGAGGGCCACGAGACATGGACCTGGGTGCAAAAATTGAGGCTCTAGACCCTTCCAGAGCTGAGATATTGAAACTTAAAGTTTTGACCAGAAAAAAAAAATGACAGTGTTACCCCTTATGTTTTTTTTCGGGGGGTGAAAAATTAAGTTTCTCCAATCTTCTCAAAACTCTGGATTCTGATAGAGGGCCACGAGACATGGACCTGGGTGCAAAAATTGAGGCTCTAGACCCTTCCAGAGCTGAGATATTGAAACTTAAAGTTTTGACCAGAAAAAAAAATGACAGTGTTACCCCTTATGTTTTTTTTCGGGGGGTGAAAAATTAAGTTTCTCCAATCTTCTCAAAACTCTGGATTCTGATAGAGGGCCACGAGACATGGACCTGGGTGCAAAAATTGAGGCTCTAGACCCTTCCAGAGCTGAGATATTGAAACTTAAAGTTTTGACCAGAAAAAAAAATGACAGTGTTACCCCTTATGTTTTTTTTCGGGGGGTGAAAAATTAAGTTTCTCCAATCTTCTCAAAACTCTGGATTCTGATAGAGGGCCACGAGACATGGACCTGGGTGCAAAAATTGAGGCTCTAGACCCTTCCAGAGCTGAGATATTGAAACTTAAAGTTTTGACCAGAAAAAAAAAATGACAGTGTTACCCCTTATGTTTTTTTTTCGGGGGGTGAAAAATTAAGTTTCTCCAATCTTCTCAAAACTCTGGATTCTGATAGAGGGCCACGAGACATGGACCTGGGTGCAAAAATTGAGGCTCTAGACCCTTCCAGAGCTGAGATATTGAAACTTAAAGTGTTGACCAGAAAAAAAAATGACAGTGTTACCCCTTATGTTTTTTTTCGGGGGGTGAAAAATTAAGTTTCTCCAATCTTCTCAAAACTCTGGATTCTGATAGAGGGCCACGAGACATGGACCTGGGTGCAAAAATTGAGGCTCTAGACCCTTCCAGAGCTGAGATATTGAAACTTAAAGTTTTGACCAGAAAAAAAAAATGACAGTGTTACCCCTTATGTTTTTTTTCGGGGGGTGAAAAATTAAGTTTCTCCAATCTTCTCAAAACTCTGGATTCTGATAGAGGGCCACGAGACATGGACCTGGGTGCAAAAATTGAGGCTCTAGACCCTTCCAGAGCTGAGATATTGAAACTTAAAGTTTTGACCAGAAAAAAAAATGACAGTGTTACCCCTTATGTTTTTTTTCGGGGGGTGAAAAATTAAGTTTCTCCAATCTTCTCAAAACTCTGGATTCTGATAGAGGGCCACGAGACATGGACCTGGGTGCAAAAATTGAGGCTCTAGACCCTTCCAGAGCTGAGATATTGAAACTTAAAGTTTTGACCAGAAAAAAAAAATGACAGTGTTACCCCTTATGTTTTTTTTCGGGGGTGAAAAATTAAGTTTCTCCAATCTTCTCAATACTCTGGATTCTGATAGAGGGCCACGAGACATGGACCTGGGTGCAAAATTGAGGCTCTAGACCCTTCCAGAGCTGAGATATTGAAACTTAAAGTTTTGACCAGAAAAAAAATTGACAGTGTTACCCTTATGTTTTTTTTCGGGGGTGAAAAATTAAGGTGTCTCCAATCTTCTCAAAACTCTGGATTCTGATAGAGGGCTCGAGACATGGACCTGGGTGCAAATATTGAGGCTCTAGACCCTTCCAGAGCTGAGATTTGTAACTTAAGGTTTGACAAGATATATATATGACTGTGTGTACCCTGTATGGTGTGTGTGTGTCGGGGGGGGTGAATATGATGTTCGCATTGCGATATTACGAGGATTGAGTAGAGTGGCTAGGGAGGAATGGGTACTGGGGTTTATTTGTGGCTCGAGACCTGTACAGAGCTGTGAGTGTGTTATGTATTGTTTGGGTAGTAATTGTTTTATTTGGTATGGGGTAAAAGGGTGGTGGGTGGGTGAGGGGGGGTTTTTGGTTGGGGTATAATTGAGGAGATTTAGAGGGTTGAGGTTGTGGGAATAGGGTATGGGTAAGGGGTGATTTTTGGGTGGAGCAGTGTAAAGGGATGTGAGGTGTGTTGGGTTTAGGTTTGGGGGGTAATTTTTTTTATGTATGGGGGTAAAAGGTTGGGGTGGGGGTGAGGGGGGGGTTTTTGGTTGGGGATGAATTGAGGAGATTAGAGGGTGGAGGTGTGTGGGAATAGTGTATGGTAAGGGGGGATTTTGGGTGGAGAGTGTAAAGGAATGTGAGGTGTTGTGGGTTTAGGTTTGGGGTGGGTAATGTTTTTTTTTTTTGGTATGGGGTAAAAGGTGGGGGGGGGGAGGGGGGGGTTTTGGTTGGGAGAATTGAGGAGATTTAGAGGGTGGAGGTGTGTGAATAGTGTATGGTAAGGGGGATTTTGGGTGGAGAGTGTAAAGGAATTGAGTTGTGGGTTTAGGTTTGGGGGGTAATGTTTTTTTTTGGTATGGGGGGTAAAGGTGGGGGGGGGGTGGGAGGTTATGAGGAGGGGAGGGTGAGAGAGATTATTATTATTAGGTGGTGTGGTTTTTGGTGTTGATAGTATAGTATGGGAGTTTTTTTTATGTTGGGTTATAGGGATGGGGGGGGGGAGGGGATTTTAGTGTTGGGGATTGTGAGATGAGAGGGTTGGGGAGTGTGAAGATTGGGGGGATAAATGGGAATGGGAGAGGGGAAAGAGTGATGTTGAATGTGGGGGGTGTTGTGGGTGTTAGGTTGGGGGATAAAAATTTTTTTTTATGTTGGGGGTTATAGGGATGGGGGGGGGGGGAGGGATTTTAGGGTTGGGGATTGTGAGATGAGAGGTTGGAGTGTGAAGTTTGGGGGGATAAATGAATGGGAGAGGGGAAAGAGTGATTTGAATGTGGGGGGTTTTGGGGTGTTTAGGTTGGGGGATATAAAAGTTTTTTTTATGTTGGGTTATAGGGGATGGGGGGGGGGGAGGGATTTTAGGGTTGGGATTGTGAGATAGAGGTTGGGAGTGTGAAGTTGGGGGGATAATGGAATGGAAGAGGGAAAGAGTGATTTGAATTGGGGGGGGGTTTGTGGGGTGTTAGGTTGGGGGATAAAAAGTTTTTTTTATGTTGGGGTTATAGGGATGGGGGGGGGGGAGGATTTTAGGGTTGGGGATTGTGAGATGAGAGGGTTGGAGTTGTAGTTTGGGGGATAAATGGAATGGAGAGGGAAAGAGTGATTTGAATTGGGGGGTGTTTGGGGTGTTTAGGTTGGGGATAAAAAGTTTTTTTTATGTTGGTTATAGGGGATGGGGGGGGGGAGGGATTTTAGGGTTGGGGATTGTGAGATAGAGGGTTGGAGTTGAAGATTGGGGGGATAAATGGAATGGGAGAGGGGAAGAGTGATTTGAATTGGGGGGTTTGTGGTGTTTAGGTTGGGGGATATAAAAGTTTTTTTTATGTTGGGTTATAGGGATGGGGGGGGGGAGGGATTTTAGGGTTGGGGATTGTGAGATAGAGGGTTGAGTGTGAAGATTGGGGGGATAATTGGAATGGAGAGGAAAGAGTGATTTGAATTGGGGGTGTTTGGGTGTTTAGGTTGGGGGATAAAAAAGTTTTTTTTTATGTTGGTTATAGGGGATGGGGGGGGGGAGGGATTTTAGGGTTGGGGATTGTGAGATAGAGGGTTGGAGTGTGAAGATTGGGGGGGATAAATGGAATGGAAAGGGAAAGAGTGATTTGAATTGGGGGGGTGTTTGGGGTTTTAGGTTGGGGGATAAAAAGTTTTTTTATGTTGTTATAGGGATGGGGGGGGGAGGGATTTTAGGTTGGGGATTGTGAGATAGAGGTTGGAGTTAAGTTTGGGGGGGATAAATGGAATGGGAGAGGGAAAGAGTGATGTTGAATTGGGGGGGGTTGTGGGTTTTAGGTTGGGGGGATAAAAAATTTTTTTTTATGTTGGGTTATAGGGATGGGGGGGGGAGGGGATTTTAGGGTTGGGGATTGTGAGATGAGAGGTTGGAGTGTGAGATTGGGGGATAAATGGGAATGGGAGAGGAAAGAGTGATTTGAATTGGGGGGGTTTGGGGTGTTTAGGTTGGGGGGATAAAAAAGTTTTTTTTTATGTTGGGTTATAGGGATGGGGGGGGGGGAGGGATTTTAGGGTTGGGGATTGTGAGATAGAGGTTGGGAGTTGAAGATTGGGGGGATAAATGGAATGGGAGAGGAAAGAGTGATGTTGAATTGGGGGGTGTTTGGGTGTTTAGGTTGGGGGATAAAAAAGTTTTTTTTATGTTGGTTATAGGGATGGGGGGGGGGGGAGGGGATTTTAGGGTTGGGGATTGTGAGATAGAGGTTGGGAGTTGAAGATTGGGGGGATAAATGGAATGGGAGAGGGAAAGAGTGATTTGAATTGGGGGGTTTTGGGTGTTTAGGTTGGGGATAAAAAAGTTTTTTTTTATGTTGGTTATAGGGATGGGGGGGGGGAGGGGATTTTAGGGTTGGGGATTGTGAGATAGAGGGTTGGGAGTTGAAGATTGGGGGGATAAATGGAATGGGAGAGGGAAAGAGTGATTTGAATTGGGGGGGTGTTTGGGTGTTTAGGTTGGGGGATAAAAAAGTTTTTTTTATGTTGGGTTATAGGGATGGGGGGGGGGAGGGGATTTTAGGGTTGGGGATTGTGAGATGAGAGGTTGGAGTTGAAGTTTGGGGGGGATAAATGGAATGGAGAGGGAAGAGTGATGTTGAATTGGGGTTTTGAGATGAGTTGGAGAAACTTATTTTTCACCCCCCGATAAAGAAACATAAGGGGGAACACTGTCATTTTTTTGTTTCTGGTCAAAACTTTAGTTTCAATATCAGCTCTGGAAGGGTCTAGAGCCTCAATTTTGCACCCAGGTCCATGTCTCGTGGCCCTCTATCAGATAGAGTTTTGAGAAGAGTTGGAGAAACTTAATTTTTCACACCCCCGAAAAAAAACATAAGGGGTAACACTGTCATTTTTTTTTCTGGTCAAAACTTTAAGTTTCAATATCTCAGCTCTGGAAGGTCTAGAGCCTCAATTTTTGCACCCAGGTCCATGTCTCGTGGCCCTCTATCAGAATCCAGAGTTTTGAGAAGATTGGAGAAACTTAATTTTTCACCCCCCTGAAAAAAAACATAAGGGGTAACACTGTCATTTTTTTTTCTGGTCAAAACTTTAAGTTTCAATATCTCAGCTCTGGAAGGGTCTAGAGCCTCAATTTTGCACCCAGGTCCATGTCTCGTGGCCCTCTATCAGAATCCAGAGTTTTGAGAAGATTGGAGAAACTTATTTTTCACCCCCCGAAAAAAAACATAAGGGGTAACACTGTCATTTTTTTTTCTGGTCAAAACTTTAAGTTTCAATATCTCAGCTCTGGAAGGGTCTAGAGCCTCAATTTTGCACCCAGGTCCATGTCTCGTGGCCCTCTATCAGAATCCAGAGTTTTGAGAGATTGGAGAAACTTAATTTTTTCACCCCCCGAAAAAAAAACATAAGGGGTAACACTGTCATTTTTTTTTTCTGGTCAAAACTTTAAGTTTCAATATCTCAGCTCTGAAGGGTCTAGAGGCCTCATTTTTGCACCCAGGTCATGTCTCGTGGCCCTCTATCAAATCCAGAGTTTTGAGAAGATTGGAGAAACTTAATTTTTCACCCCCCGAAAAAAAACATAAGGGGTAACACTGTCATTTTTTTTCTGGTCAAAACTTAAGTTTCAATATCTCAGCTCTGGAAGGGTGTAGAGCCTCAATTTTTGCACCCAGGGTTCCATGTCTCGTGGCCTCTATCAGAATCCAAGTTTTGAGAAAATTGGAGAAACTTAATTTTTCACCCCCCGAAAAAAAAACATAAGGGGTAACACTGTCATTTTTTTTTTCTGGTCAAAACTTTAAGTTTCAATATCTCAGCTCTGGAAGGGTCCTAGAGCCTCAATTTTTGCACCCAGGTCCATGTCTCGTGGCCCTCTATCAGAATCCAGAGTTTTGAGAAGATTGGAGAAACTTAATTTTTCACCCCCCGAAAAAAAACATAAGGGGTAACACTGTCATTTTTTTTTTCTGGTCAAAACTTTAAGTTTCAATATCTCAGCTCTGGAAGGGTCTAGAGCCTCAATTTTTGCACCCAGGTCCATGTCTCGTGGCCCTCTATCAGAATCCAGAGTTTTGAGAAGATTGGAGAAACTTAATTTTTCACCCCCCGAAAAAAAACATAAGGGGTAACACTGTCATTTTTTTTTTCTGGTCAAAACTTTAAGTTTCATATCTCAGCTCTGGAAGGGTCTAGAGCCTCAATTTTTGCACCCAGGTCCATGTCTCGTGGCCCTCTATCAGAATCCAGAGTTTTGAGAAGATTGGAGAAACTTAATTTTTCACCCCCACGAAAAAAAACATAAGGGGTAACACTGTCATTTTTTTTTCTGGTCAAAACTTTAAGTTTCAATATCTCAGCTCTGGAAGGGTCTAGAGCCTCAATTTTTGCACCCAGGTCCATGTCTCGTGGCCCTCTATCAGAATCCAGAGTTTTGAGAAGATTGGAGAAACTTAATTTTTCACCCCCCGAAAAAAAACATAAGGGGTAACACTGTCATTTTTTTTTCTGGTCAAAACTTTAAGTTTCAATATCTCAGCTCTGGAAGGGTCTAGAGCCTCAATTTTTGCACCAGGTCCATGTCTCGTGGCCCTCTATCAGAATCCAGAGTTTTGAGAAGATTGGAGAAACTTAATTTTTCACCCCCCGAAAAAAAACATAAGGGGTAACACTGTCATTTTTTTTTCTGGTCAAAACTTAAGTTTCAATATCTCAGCTCTGGAAGGGTCTAGAGCCTCAATTTTTGCACCCAGGTCCATGTCTCGTGGCCCTCTATCAGAATCCAGAGTTTTGAGAAGATTGGAGAAACTTAATTTTCACCCCCCCCCGAAAAAAAACATAAGGGGTAACACTGTCATTTTTTTTTCTGGTCAAAACTTTAAGTTTCAATATCTCAGCTCTGGAAGGGTCTAGAGCCTCAATTTTTGCACCCAGGTCCATGTCTCGTGGCCCTCTATCAGAATCCAGAGTTTTGAGAAGATTGGAGAAACTTAATTTTTCACCCCCCGAAAAAAAACATAAGGGGTAACACTGTCATTTTTTTTTCTGGTCAAAACTTTAAGTTTCAATATCTCAGCTCTGGAAGGGTCTAGAGCCTCAATTTTTGCACCAGGTCCATGTCTCGTGGCCCTCTATCAGAATCCAGAGTTTTGAGAAGATTGGAGAACTTAATTTTTCACCCCCCGAAAAAAAACATAAGGGGTAACACTGTCATTTTTTTTTCTGGTCAAAACTTTAAGTTTCAATATCTCAGCTCTGGAAGGGTCTAGAGCCTCAATTTTTGCACCCAGGTCCATGTCTCGTGGCCCTCTATCAGAATCCAGAGTTTTGAGAAGATTGGAGAAACTTAATTTTTCACCCCCCGAAAAAAAAAACATAAGGGGTAACACTGTCATTTTTTTTTTCTGGTCAAAACTTTAAGTTTCAATATCTCAGCTCTGGAAGGGTCTAGAGCCTCAATTTTTGCACCAGGTCCATGTCTCGTGGCCCTCTATCAGAATCCAGAGTTTTGAGAAGATTGGAGAAACTTAATTTTTCACCCCCCGAAAAAAACATAAGGGGTAACACTGTCATTTTTTTTTCTGGTCAAAACTTTAAGTTTCAATATCTCAGCTCTGGAAGGGTCTAGAGCCTCAATTTTTGCACCCAGGTCCATGTCTCGTGGCCCTCTATCAGAATCCAGAGTTTTGAGAAGATTGGAGAAACTTAATTTTTCACCCCCCCGAAAAAAAACATAAGGGGTAACACTGTCATTTTTTTTTCTGGTCAAAACTTTAAGTTTCAATATCTCAGCTCTGGAAGGGTCTAGAGCCTCAATTTTTGCACCCAGGTCCATGTCTCGTGGCCCTCTATCAGAATCCAGAGTTTTGAGAAGATTGGAGAAACTTAATTTTTCACCCCCCGAAAAAAACATAAGGGGTAACACTGTCATTTTTTTTTCTGGTCAAAACTTTAAGTTTCAATATCTCAGCTCTGGAAGGGTCTAGAGCCTCAATTTTTGCACCCAGGTCCATGTCTCGTGGCCCTCTATCAGAATCCAGAGTTTTGAGAAGATTGGAGAAACTTAATTTTTCACCCCCCGAAAAAAAACATAAGGGGTAACACTGTCATTTTTTTTTTCTGGTCAAAACTTTAAGTTTCAATATCTCAGCTCTGGAAGGGTCTAGAGCCTCAATTTTTGCACCCAGGTCCATGTCTCGTGGCCCTCTATCAGAATCCAGAGTTTTGAGAAGATTGGAGAAACTTAATTTTTCACCCCCCGAAAAAAAACATAAGGGGTAACACTGTCATTTTTTTTTTCTGGTCAAAACTTTAAGTTTCAATATCTCAGCTCTGGAAGGGTCTAGAGCCTCAATTTTTGCACCCAGGTCCATGTCTCGTGGCCCTCTATCAGAATCCAGAGTTTTGAGAAGATTGGAGAAACTTAATTTTTCACCCCCCGAAAAAAAACATAAGGGGTAACACTGTCATTTTTTTTTCTGGTCAAAACTTTAAGTTTCAATATCTCAGCTCTGGAAGGGTCTAGAGCCTCAATTTTTGCACCCAGGTCCATGTCTCGTGGCCCTCTATCAGAATCCAGAGTTTGAGAAGATTGGAGAAACTTAATTTTTCACCCCCGAAAAAAAACATAAGGGGTAACACTGTCATTTTTTTTTCTGGTCAAAACTTTAAGTTTCAATATCTCAGCTCTGGAAGGGTCTAGAGACTCAATTTTTGCACCCAGGTCCATGTCTCGTGGCCCTCTCTATCAGAATCCAGAGTTTTGAGAAGATTGGAGAAACTTAATTTTTCACCCCCCGAAAAAAAACATAAGGGGTAACACTGTCATTTTTTTTTCTGGTCAAAACTTTAAGTTTCAATATCTCAGCTCTGGAAGGGTCTAGAGCCTCAATTTTTGCACCCAGGTCCATGTCTCGTGGCCCTCTATCAGAATCCAGAGTTTTGAGAAGATTGGAGAAACTTAATTTTTCACCCCCCGAAAAAAAAACATAAGGGGTAACACTGTCATTTTTTTTTCTGGTCAAAACTTTAAGTTTCAATATCTCAGCTCTGGAAGGGTCTAGAGCCTCAATTTTTGCACCCAGGTCCATGTCTCGTGGCCCTCTATCAGAATCCAGAGTTTTGAGAAGATTGGAGAAACTTAATTTTTCACCCCCCGAAAAAAAACATAAGGGGTAACACTGTCATTTTTTTTTTCTGGTCAAAACTTTAAGTTTCAATATCTCAGCTCTGGAAGGGTCTAGAGCCTCAATTTTTGCACCCAGGTCCATGTCTCGTGGCCCTCTATCAGAATCCAGAGTTTTGAGAAGATTGGAGAAACTTAATTTTTCACCCCCCGAAAAAAAACATAAGGGGTAACACTGTCATTTTTTTTTCTGGTCAAAACTTTAAGTTTCAATATCTCAGCTCTGGAAGGGTCTAGAGCCTCAATTTTTGCACCCAGGTCCATGTCTCGTGGCCCTCTATCAGAATCCAGAGTTTTGAGAAGATTGGAGAAACTTAATTTTTCACCCCCCGAAAAAAAACATAAGGGGTAACACTGTCATTTTTTTTTCTGGTCAAAACTTTAAGTTTCAATATCTCAGCTCTGGAAGGGTCTAGAGCCTCAATTTTTGCACCCAGGTCCATGTCTCGTGGCCCTCTATCAGAATCCAGAGTTTTGAGAAGATTGGAGAAACTTAATTTTTCACCCCCCGAAAAAAAACATAAGGGGTAACACTGTCATTTTTTTTTCTGGTCAAAACTTTAAGTTTCAATATCTCAGCTCTGGAAGGGTCTAGAGCCTCAATTTTTGCACCCAGGTCCATGTCTCGTGGCCCTCTATCAGAATCCAGAGTTTTGAGAAGATTGGAGAAACTTAATTTTTCACCCCCCGAAAAAAAACATAAGGGGTAACACTGTCATTTTTTTTTCTGGTCAAAACTTTAAGTTTCAATATCTCAGCTCTGGAAGGGTCTAGAGCCTCAATTTTTGCACCCAGGTCCATGTCTCGTGGCCCTCTATCAGAATCCAGAGTTTTGAGAAGATTGGAGAAACTTAATTTTTCACCCCCCGAAAAAAAAACATAAGGGGTAACACTGTCATTTTTTTTTTCTGGTCAAAACTTTAAGTTTCAATATCTCAGCTCTGGAAGGGTCTAGAGCCTCAATTTTTGCACCCAGGTCCATGTCTCGTGGCCCTCTATCAGAATCCAGAGTTTTGAGAAGATTGGAGAAACTTAATTTTTCACCCCCCGAAAAAAAAAAACATAAGGGGTAACACTGTCATTTTTTTTTCTGGTCAAAACTTTAAGTTTCAATATCTCAGCTCTGGAAGGGTCTAGAGCCTCAATTTTTGCACCAAGGTCCATGTCTCGTGGCCCTCTATCAGAATCCAGAGTTTTGAGAAGATTGGAGAAACTTAATTTTTCACCCCCCGAAAAAAAAACATAAGGGGTAACACTGTCATTTTTTTTTCTGGTCAAAACTTTAAGTTTCAATATCTCAGCTCTGGAAGGGTCTAGAGCCTCAATTTTTGCACCCAGGTCCATGTCTCGTGGCCCTCTATCAGAATCCAGAGTTTTGAGAAGATTGGAGAAACTTAATTTTTCACCCCCCGAAAAAAAACATAAGGGGTAACACTGTCATTTTTTTTTCTGGTCAAAACTTTAAGTTTCAATATCTCAGCTCTGGAAGGGTCTAGAGCCTCAATTTTTGCACCCAGGTCCATGTCTCGTGGCCCTCTATCAGAATCCAGAGTTTTGAGAAGATTGGAGAAACTTAATTTTTCACCCCCCGAAAAAAAACATAAGGGGTAACACTGTCATTTTTTTTTCTGGTCAAAACTTTAAGTTTCAATATCTCAGCTCTGGAAGGGTCTAGAGCCTCAATTTTTGCACCCAGGTCCATGTCTCGTGGCCCTCTATCAGAATCCAGAGTTTTGAGAAGATTGGAGAAACTTAATTTTTCACCCCCCGAAAAAAAACATAAGGGGTAACACTGTCATTTTTTTTTTCTGGTCAAAACTTTAAGTTTCAATATCTCAGCTCTGGAAGGGTCTAGAGCCTCAATTTTTGCACCCAGGTCCATGTCTCGTGGCCCTCTATCAGAATCCAGAGTTTTGAGAAGATTGGAGAAACTTAATTTTTCACCCCCCGAAAAAAAACATAAGGGGTAACACTGTCATTTTTTTTTTCTGGTCAAAACTTTAAGTTTCAATATCTCAGCTCTGGAAGGGTCTAGAGCCTCAATTTTTGCACCCAGGTCCATGTCTCGTGGCCCTCTATCAGAATCCAGAGTTTTGAGAAGATTGGAGAAACTTAATTTTTCACCCCCCGAAAAAAAACATAAGGGGTAACACTGTCATTTTTTTTTTCTGGTCAAAACTTTAAGTTTCAATATCTCAGCTCTGGAAGGGTCTAGAGCCTCAATTTTTGCACCCAGGTCCATGTCTCGTGGCCCTCTATCAGAATCCAGAGTTTTGAGAAGATTGGAGAAACTTAATTTTTCACCCCCCGAAAAAAAACATAAGGGGTAACACTGTCATTTTTTTTTCTGGTCAAAACTTTAAGTTTCAATATCTCAGCTCTGGAAGGGTCTAGAGCCTCAATTTTTGCACCCAGGTCCATGTCTCGTGGCCCTCTATCAGAATCCAGAGTTTTGAGAAGATTGGAGAAACTTAATTTTTCACCCCCCGAAAAAAAACATAAGGGGTAACACTGTCATTTTTTTTTCTGGTCAAAACTTTAAGTTTCAATATCTCAGCTCTGGAAGGGTCTAGAGACTCAATTTTTGCACCCAGGTCCATGTCTCGTGGCCCTCTATCAGAATCCAGAGTTTTGAGAAGATTGGAGAAACTTAATTTTTCACCCCCCGAAAAAAAAAACATAAGGGGTAACACTGTCATTTTTTTTTCTGGTCAAAACTTTAAGTTTCAATATCTCAGCTCTGGAAGGGTCTAGAGCCTCAATTTTTGCACCCAGGTCCATGTCTCGTGGCCCTCTATCAGAATCCAGAGTTTTGAGAAGATTGGAGAAACTTAATTTTTCACCCCCCGAAAAAAAACATAAGGGGTAACACTGTCATTTTTTTTTTCTGGTCAAAACTTTAAGTTTCAATATCTCAGCTCTGGAAGGGTCTAGAGCCTCAATTTTTGCACCCAGGTCCATGTCTCGTGGCCCTCTATCAGAATCCAGAGTTTTGAGAAGATTGGAGAAACTTAATTTTTCACCCCCCGAAAAAAAACATAAGGGGTAACACTGTCATTTTTTTTTTCTGGTCAAAACTTTAAGTTTCAATATCTCAGCTCTGGAAGGTCTAGAGCCTCAATTTTTGCACCCAGGTCCATGTCTCGTGGCCCTCTATCAGAATCCAGAGTTTTGAGAAGATTGGAGAAACTTAATTTTTCACCCCCCGAAAAAAAACATAAGGGGTAACACTGTCATTTTTTTTCTGGTCAAAACTTTAAGTTTCAATATCTCAGCTCTGGAAGGGTCTAGAGCCTCAATTTTTGCACCCAGGTCCATGTCTCGTGGCCCTCTATCAGAATCCAGAGTTTTGAGAAGATTGGAGAAACTTAATTTTTCACCCCCCCGAAAAAAAACATAAGGGGTAACACTGTCATTTTTTTTTCTGGTCAAAACTTTAAGTTTCAATATCTCAGCTCTGGAAGGGTCTAGAGACTCAATTTTTGCACCCAGGTCCATGTCTCGTGGCCCTCTATCAGAATCCAGAGTTTTGAGAAGATTGGAGAAACTTAATTTTTCACCCCCCGAAAAAAAACATAAGGGGTAACACTGTCATTTTTTTTTCTGGTCAAAACTTTAAGTTTCAATATCTCAGCTCTGGAAAGGGTCTAGAGCCTCAATTTTTGCACCCAGGGTCCATGTCTCGTGGCCCTCTATCAGAATCCAGAGTTTTGAGAAGATTGGAGAAACTTAATTTTTCACCCCCCGAAAAAAAAACATAAGGGGTAACACTGTCATTTTTTTTTCTGGTCAAAACTTTAAGTTTCAATATCTCAGCTCTGGAAGGGTCTAGAGCCTCAATTTTTGCACCCAGGTCCATGTCTCGTGGCCCTCTATCAGAATCCAGAGTTTTGAGAAGATTCGAGAAACTTAATTTTTCACCCCCCGAAAAAAAACATAAGGGGTAACACTGTCATTTTTTTTTCTGGTCAAAACTTTAAGTTTCAATATCTCAGCTCTGGAAGGGTCTAGAGACTCAATTTTTGCACCCAGGTCCATGTCTCGTGGCCCTCTATCAGAATCCAGAGTTTTGAGAAGATTGGAGAAACTTAATTTTTCACCCCCCGAAAAAAAACATAAGGGGTAACACTGTCATTTTTTTTTCTGGTCAAAACTTTAAGTTTCAATATCTCAGCTCTGGAAGGGTCTAGAGCCTCAATTTTTGCACCCAGGTCCATGTCTCGTGGCCCTCGATCAGAATCCAGAGTTTTGAGAAGATTGGAGAAACTTAATTTTTCACCCCCCGAAAAAAAACATAAGGGGTAACACTGTCATTTTTTTTTCTGGTCAAAACTTTAAGTTTCAATATCTCAGCTCTGGAAGGGTCTAGAGCCTCAATTTTTGCACCCAGGTCCATGTCTCGTGGCCCTCTATCAGAATCCAGAGTTTTGAGAAGATTGGAGAAACTTAATTTTTCACCCCCCGAAAAAAAACATAAGGGGTAACACTGTCATTTTTTTTTCTGGTCAAAACTTTAAGTTTCAATATCTCAGCTCTGGAAGGGTCTAGAGCCTCAATTTTTGCACCCAGGTCCATGTCTCGTGGCCCTCTATCAGAATCCAGAGTTTTGAGAAGATTGGAGAAACTTAATTTTTCACCCCCGAAAAAAAAACATAAGGGGTAACACTGTCATTTTTTTTTTCTGGTCAAACCTTTAAGTTTCAATATCTCAGCTCTGGAAGGGTCTAGAGACTCAATTTTTGCACCCAGGTCCATGTCTCGTGGCCCTCTATCAGAATCCAGAGTTTTGAGAAGATTGGAGAAACTTAATTTTTCACCCCCCGAAAAAAAAACATAAGGGGTAACACTGTCATTTTTTTTTCTGGTCAAAACTTTAAGTTTCAATATCTCAGCTCTGGAAGGGTCTAGAGCCTCAATTTTTGCACCAAGGTCCATGTCTCGTGGCCCTCTATCAGAATCCAGAGTTTTGAGAAGATTGGAGGAACTTAATTTTTCACCCCCCGAAAAAAAAACATAAGGGTTAATACTGTCATTTTTTTTTTCTGGTCAAAACTTTAAGTGTCAATATCTCTGCTCTGGAAGGGTCTAGAGACTCAATTTTTGCACCCAGGTCCATGTCTCGTGGCCCTCTATCAGAATCCAGAGTTTTGAGAAGATTGGAGAAACTTAATTTTTCACCCCCCGAAAAAAAACATAAGGGGTAACACTGTCATTTTTTTTTTCTGGTCAAAACTTTAAGTTTCAATATCTCAGCTCTGGAAAGGTCTAGATCCTCAATTTTTGCACCCAGGTCCATGTCTCGTGGCCCTCTATCAGAATCCAGAGTTTTGAGAAGATTGGAGAAACTTAATTCTTCACCCCCCCCCCCCCCCCCCCCCCGAAAAAAAACATAAGGGGTAACACTGTTATTTTTTTTCTGGTCAAAACTTTAAGTTTCAATATCTCAGCTCTGGAAGGGTCTAGAGCCTCAATTTTTGCACCCAGGTCCATGTCTCGTGGCCCTCTATCAGAATCCAGAGTTTTGAGAAGATTGGAGAAACTTAATTTTTCACCCCCCGAAAAAACACATAAGGGGTAACACTGTCATTTTTTTTCTGGTCAAAACTTTAAGTTTCAATATCTCAGCTCTGGAAGGGTCTAGAGCCTCAATTTTTGCACCCAGGTCCATGTCTCGTGGCCCTCTATCAGAATCCAGAGTTTTGAGAAGATTGGAGAAACTTAATTTTTCACCCCCCGAAAAAAAACATAAGGGGTAACACTGTCATTTTTTTTTTTTCTGGTCAAAACTTTAAGTTTCAATATCTCAGCTCTGGAAGGGTCTAGAGACTCAATTTTTGCACCCAGGTCCATGTCTCGTGGCCCTCTATCAGAATCCAGAGTTTTGAGAAGATTGGAGAAACTTAATTTTTCACCCCCCGAAAAAAAACATAAGGGGTAACACTGTCATTTTTTTTTTCTGGTCAAAACTTTAAGTTTCAATATCTCAGCTCTGGAAGGGTCTAGAGCCTCAATTTTTGCACCCAGGTCCATGTCTCGTGGCCCTCGATCAGAATCCAGAGTTTTGAGAAGATTGGAGAAACTTAATTTTTCACCCCCCGAAAAAAAACATAAGGGGTAACACTGTCATTTTTTTTTCTGGTCAAAACTTTAAGTTTCAATATCTCAGCTCTGGAAGGGTCTAGAGCCTCAATTTTTGCACCCAGGTCCATGTCTCGTGGCCCTCTATCAGAATCCAGAGTTTTGAGAAGATTGGAGAAACTTAATTTTTCACCCCCCGAAAAAAAACATAAGGGGTAACACTGTCATTTTTTTTTCTGGTCAAAACTTTAAGTTTCAATATCTCAGCTCTGGAAGGGTCTAGAGCCTCAATTTTTGCACCCAGGTCCATGTCTCGTGGCCCTCTCAGAATCCAGAGTTTTGAGAAGATTGGAGAAACTTAATTTTTCACCCCCCGAAAAAAAACATAAGGGGTAACACTGTCATTTTTTTTTTCTGGTCAAACCTTTAAGTTTCAATATCTCAGCTCTGGAAGGGTCTAGAGACTCAATTTTTGCACCCAGGTCCATGTCTCGTGGCCCTCTATCAGAATCCAGAGTTTTGAGAAGATTGGAGAAACTTAATTTTTCACCCCCCGAAAAAAAAACATAAGGGGTAACACTGTCATTTTTTTTTCTGGTCAAAACTTTAAGTTTCAATATCTCAGCTCTGGAAGGGTCTAGAGCCTCAATTTTTGCACCAAGGTCCATGTCTCGTGGCCCTCTATCAGAATCCAGAGTTTTGAGAAGATTGGAGGAACTTAATTTTTCACCCCCCGAAAAAAAAACATAAGGGTTAACACTGTCATTTTTTTTTTCTGGTCAAAACTTTAAGTGTCAATATCTCAGCTCTGGAAGGGTCTAGAGCCTCAATTTTTGCACCCAGGTCCATGTCTCGTGGCCCTCTATCAGAATCCAGAGTTTTGAGAAGATTGGAGAAACTTAATTTTTCACCCCCCGAAAAAAAACATAAGGGGTAACACTGTCATTTTTTTTTTCTGGTCAAAACTTTAAGTTTCAATATCTCAGCTCTGGAAAGGTCTAGAGCCTCAATTTTTGCACCCAGGTCCATGTCTCGTGGCCCTCTATCAGAATCCAGAGTTTTGAGAAGATTGGAGAAACTTAATTTTTCACCCCCCGAAAAAAAAACATAAGGGGTAACACTGTCATTTTTTTTTTCTGGTCAAAACTTTAAGTTTCAATATCTCAGCTCTGGAAGGGTCTAGAGCCTCAATTTTTGCACCCAGGTCCATGTATCGTGGCCCTCTATCAGAATCCAGAGTTTTGAGAAAATTGGAGAAACTTAATTTTTCACCCCCCGAAAAAAACATAAGGGGTAACACTGTCATTTTTTTTTCTGGTCAAAACTTTAAGTTTCAATATCTCAGCTCTGGAAGGGTCTAGAGCCTCAATTTTTGCACCCAGGTCCATGTCTCGTGGCCCTCTATCAGAATCCAGAGTTTTGAGAAGATTGGAGAAACTTAATTTTTCACCCCCCGAAAAAAAACATAAGGGGTAACACTGTCATTTTTTTTTCTGGTCAAAACTTTAAGTTTCAATATCTCAGCTCTGGAAGGGTCTAGAGCCTCAATTTTTGCACCCAGGTCCATGTCTCGTGGCCCTCGATCAGAATCCAGAGTTTTGAGAAGATTGGAGAAACTTAATTATTCACCCCCCGAAAAAAAACATAAGGGGTAACACTGTCATTTTTTTTTTCTGGTCAAAACTTTAAGTTTCAATATCTCAGCTCTGGAAGGGTCTAGAGCCTCAATTTTTGCACCCAGGTCCATGTCTCGTGGCCCTCTATCAGAATCCAGAGTTTTGAGAAGATTGGAGAAACTTAATTTTTCACCCCCCGAAAAAAAACATAAGGGGTAACACTGTCATTTTTTTTTCTGGTCAAAACTTTAAGTTTCTATATCTCAGCTCTGGAAGGGTCTAGAGCCTCAATTTTTGCACCCAGGTCCATGTCTCGTGGCCCTCTATCAGAATCCAGAGTTTTGAGAAGATTGGAGAAACTTAATTTTTCACCCCCCGAAAAAAAACATAAGGGGTAACACTGTCATTTTTTTTTCTGGTAAAAACTTTAAGTTTCAATATCTCAGCTCTGGAAGGGTCTAGAGCCTCAATTTTTGCACCCAGGTCCATGTCTCGTGGCCCTCTATCAGAATCCAGAGTTTTGAGAAGATTGGAGAAACTTAATTTTTCACCCCCCGAAAAAAAAAACATAAGGGGTAACACTGTCATTTTTTTTTTTCTGGTCAAAACTTTAAGTTTCAATATCTCAGCTCTGGAAGGGTCTAGAGCCTCAATTTTCGCACCCAGGTCCATGTCTCGTGGCCCTCTATCAGAATCCAGAGTTTTGAGAAGATTGGAGAAACTTAATTTTTCACCCCCCGGAAAAAAACATAAGGGGTAACACTGTCATTTTTTTTCTGGTAAAAACTTTAAGTTTCAATATCTCAGCTCTGGAAGGGTCTAGAGCCTCAATTTTTGCACCCAGGTCCATATCTCGTGGCCCTCTATCAGAATCCAGAGTTTTGAGAAGATTGGAGAAACTTAATTTTTCACCCCCCGAAAAAAAACATAAGGGGTAACACTGTCATTTTTTTTTTTCTGGTCAAAACTTTAAGTTTCAATATCTCAGCTCTGGAAGGGTCTAGAGCCTCAATTTTTGCACCAAGGTCCATGTATCGTGGCCCTCTATCAGAATCCAGAGTTTTGAGAAAATTGGAGAAACTTAATTTTTCACCCCCCGAAAAAAAACATAAGGGGTAACACTGTCATTTTTTTTTCTGGTCAAAACTTTAAGTTTCAATATCTCAGCTCTGGAAGGGTCTAGAGCCTCAATTTTTGCACCCAGGTCCATGTCTCGTGGCCCTCTATCAGAATCCAGAGTTTTGAGAAGATTGGAGAAACTTAATTTTTCACCCCCCGAAAAAAAACATAAGGGGTAACACTGTCATTTTTTTTTTCTGGTCAAAACTTTAAGTTTCAATATCTCAGCTCTGGAAGGTTCTAGAGCCTCAATTTTTGCACCCAGGTCCATGTCTCGTGGCCCTCGATCAGAATCCAGAGTTTTGAGAAGATTGGAGAAACTTAATTTTTCACCCCCAGAAAAAAAACATAAGGGGTAACACTGTCATTTTTTTTTTCTGGTCAAAACTTTAAGTTTCTATATCTCAGCTCTGGAAGGGTCTAGAGCCTCAATTTTTGCACCCAGGTCCATGTCTCGTGGCCCTCTATCAGAATCCAGAGTTTTGAGAAGATTGGAGAAACTTAATTTTTCACCCCCCGAAAAAAAACATAAGGGGTAACACTGTCATTTTTTTTTCTGGTAAAAACTTTAAGTTTCAATATCTCAGCTCTGGAAGGGTCTAGAGCCTCAATTTTTGCACCCAGGTCCATGTCTCGTGGCCCTCTATCAGAATCCAGAGTTTTGAGAAGATTGGAGAAACTTAATTTTTCACCCCCCGGAAAAAAAAACATAAGGGGTAACACTGTCATTTTTTTTCTGGTAAAAACTTTAATTTTCAATATCTCAGCTCTGGAAGGGTCTAGAGCCTCAATTTTTGCACCCAGGTCCATGTCTCGTGGCCCTCTATCAGAATCCAGAGTTTTGAGAAGATTGGAGAAACTTAATTTTTCACCCCCCAAAAAAAAACATAAGGGGTAACACTGTCATTTTTTTTTCTGGTCAAAACTTTAAGTTTCAATATCTCAGCTCTGGAAGGGTCTAGAGCCTCAATTTTTGCACCCAGGTCCATGTATCGTGGCCCTCTATCAGAATCCAGAGTTTTGAGAAAATTGGAGAAACTTAATTTTTCACCCCCCGAAAAAAAACATAAGGGGTAACACTGTCATTTTTTTTTCTGGTCAAAACTTTAAGTTTCAATATCTCAGCTCTGGAAGGGTCTAGAGCCTCAATTTTTGCACCCAGGTCCATGTCTCGTGGCCCTCTATCAGAATCCAGAGTTTTGAGAAGATTGGAGAAACTTAATTTTTCACCCCCCGAAAAAAAACATAAGGGGTAACACTGTCATTTTTTTTTCTGGTAAAAACTTTAAGTTTCAATATCTCAGCTCTGGAAGGGTCTAGAGCCTCAATTTTTGCACCCAGGTCCATGTCTCGTGGCCCTCTATCAGAATCCAGAGTTTTGAGAAGATTGGAGAAACTTAATTTTTCACCCCCCGGAAAAAAAAACATAAGGGGTAACACTGTCATTTTTTTTCTGGTAAAAACTTTAATTTTCAATATCTCAGCTCTGGAAGGGTCTAGAGCCTCAATTTTTGCACCCAGGTCCATGTCTCGTGGCCCTCTATCAGAATCCAGAGTTTTGAGAAGATTGGAGAAACTTAATTTTTCACCCCCCAAAAAAAAACATAAGGGGTAACACTGTCATTTTTTTTTCTGGTCAAAACTTTAAGTTTCAATATCTCAGCTCTGGAAGGGTCTAGAGCCTCAATTTTTGCACCCAGGTCCATGTATCGTGGCCCTCTATCAGAATCCAGAGTTTTGAGAAAATTGGAGAAACTTAATTTTTCACCCCCCGAAAAAAAACATAAGGGGTAACACTGTCATTTTTTTTTCTGGTCAAAACTTTAAGTTTCAATATCTCAGCTCTGGAAGGGTCTAGAGCCTCAATTTTTGCACCCAGGTCCATGTCTCGTGGCCCTCTATCAGAATCCAGAGTTTTGAGAAGATTGGAGAAACTTAATTTTTCACCCCCCGAAAAAAAACATAAGGGGTAACACTGTCATTTTTTTTTTCTGGTCAAAACTTTAAGTTTCAATATCTCAGCTCTGGAAGGTTCTAGAGCCTCAATTTTTGCACCCAGGTCCATGTCTCGTGGCCCTCGATCAGAATCCAGAGTTTTGAGAAGATTGGAGAAACTTAATTTTTCACCCCCCGAAAAAAAACATAAGGGGTAACACTGTCATTTTTTTTTTCTGGTCAAAACTTTAAGTTTCTATATCTCAGCTCTGGAAGGGTCTAGAGCCTCAATTTTTGCACCCAGGTCCATGTCTCGTGGCCCTCTATCAGAATCCAGAGTTTTGAGAAGATTGGAGAAACTTAATTTTTCACCCCCCGAAAAAAAAACATAAGGGGTAACACTGTCATTTTTTTTTCTGGTAAAAACTTTAAGTTTCAATATCTCAGCTCTGGAAGGGTCTAGAGCCTCAATTTTTGCACCCAGGTCCATGTCTCGTGGCCCTCTATCAGAATCCAGAGTTTTGAGAAGATTGGAGAAACTTAATTTTTCACCCCCCGGAAAAAAAAACATAAGGGGTAACACTGTCATTTTTTTTTCTGGTCAAAACTTTAAGTTTCAATATCTCAGCTCTGGAAGGGTCTAGAGCCTCAATTTTTGCACCCAGGTCCATGTCTCGTGGCCCTCTATCAGAATCCAGAGTTTTGAGAAGATTGGAGAAACTTAATTTTTCACCCCCCGGAAAAAAACATAAGGGGTAACACTGTCATTTTTTTTTTTCTGGTCAAAACTTTAAGTTTCAATATCTCAGCTCTGGAAGGGTCTAGAGCCTCAATTTTTGCACCCAGGTCCATGTCTCGTGGCCCTCTATCAGAATCCAGAGTTTTGAGAAGATTGGAGAAACTTAATTTTTCACCCCCCGAAAAAAAAACATAAGGGGTAACACTGTCATTTTTTTTTCTGGTCAAAACTTTAAGTTTCAATATCTCAGCTCTGGAAGGGTCTAGAGCCTCAATTTTTGCACCCAGGTCCATGTCTCGTGGCCCTCTATCAGAATCCAGAGTTTTGAGAAGATTGGAGAAACTTAATTTTTCACCCCCCGAAAAAAAACATAAGGGGTAACACTGTCATTTTTTTTTCTGGTAAAAACTTTAAGTTTCAATATCTCAGCTCTGGAAGGGTCTAGAGCCTCAATTTTTGCACCCAGGTCCATGTCTCGTGGCCCTCTATCAGAATCCAGAGTTTTGAGAAGATTGGAGAAACTTAATTTTTCACCCCCCGAAAAAAAACATAAGGGCTATGTTGAGGCAAAAATCCAATAAACAGACATCACTGCGTAAGAGACACTTCAGAGTCAAATTAATAAAGAAAGAGAAGTTTATTCTTGCAAGAATAGGCTCAGTCGCTAACACAGATTGGTACACTGTGAAGAGAGTGACGCCCAGCACACAGGCTGGGGTGAGATCTAAATAGTTCTCCCTCAAGGTTATTTTACTGCAGGCCAAGCCTTCTCTGTAAATTTCCACACACCATAGGATTCATCATGTTAGATTTACCTCCCCGTCTAAGATGACCTCTGACCCAGCCGGTTAGAAAACATTCCTCCATAGTACACATAGGAGGCAAAACATAAGATCTAATAACCATATGCAATACATGTAAGATTAAAATTAAATTCCACAACAATTCCCCCCTGTTTATCATTAGGTTACCCTTAAACATAATAATAAACAAGACAAATTTTAAGTCTTACATCACATTTATACTCTTCAATTGATTTTCGCATAAATGATCACTCTACTCAAACCTCTGTCGGAAAATAGTTTTTTGTAAAAGAAGAAAGCTTAAGGCTGTTTTTGCGGAGTAAAGCTCCATAAATTGTATAGCAAGCAAGTAAAGCATTTCATTTGAAGCCGGGCTAAATGAATAATCACTGTTATTGCACTCCTGATAAAAATCAGACCCTCAGTCACTCCGAAATGAATAAGAAATAGGTTATAGATTAGCAAGAAAAACAACAAAACCCCATAAACAAACAAGGCATGCATACATTTAACACACATCTCACTGTAGCTTCCCCTGCCTGTCTCTGTAATCGTATTCACCCTTGATAACAAAATTATCAGGATAACTTAATATGCCTATCTCCATATTTCATTCACTTCTAACTCAATTTAGTAAGCTCTATTTAATGCACCATTTAATAAATCTAACCAGAGAAGTCTTATAATTTTATCCATTCCTGTAACCAAATTAGTTGTTCAAAATTAACTCCAATATCTCTAGTGCGGACACATCGATCAATAAATTTCCTATATTTGCACCAATCAAATCACTACTTAATTTGATTCAAACAAACTCATCGAAATCATCATAAAAACAGATTATTATGTTAAACTTGAACCATCAGTTGGCAGTTGGTTCCTCCAGGTGTGTTGATCATCTCGTTCGCCCCATGGACGTTCCGTGTTCACCAGGGTGACACTTTGCGTGCCGTCGCAATGGTCTTTCCCCCGTCGGTGAAAGGGAGGTACGTTACTAGCACGTCCTTTTATCCCCCACTTAATTCTCTATTGGATGGTTGAGGCCTGTTGGTGTTGTCTTAAGGTGAGAGGCTTGGACCCAGGTGTCACGCTCTCCAACCATTTTCTGATCCTTACAAGGTTTCCCTTAAATCACGACCCCCACTGGAGTGAACCACTTCTTGCCTGCTTTCACCCGTGAATGGAGACCTTAAGTATTTTGTTAGTGACAGCATCTATTAACTTATCTGCTGTGGAATCAACAACCTGAAACATTTTTTCACTGGATCATTCTTGCACCTAATAGCCTTCAGGGTCCTTTTCCCCTGGAAAACATTCAACTCACATTGCTCATGTCCACTACACAATGTTTATACATTTGAACAGAATCAGATCTGTTTGTTGCAATCCATCCTGACATTCTGTAAAAGGAAAATCTTAGTTATGCGCTGCGCAGGTGTGGCACCGTTCCGTCACACCAATAACCCATGCCAGGGTTAGTTAGCCAAATTCATCCACAGCCATTATTTTATTAGACACATTCTGTTCATGTCTCAAAAGTCTGCATGATCTGTAGAGAAAAACAAATGTCGAGGTTATTTTCAGATAGTGAAGTACACGTAGTTTCCTTTGTCTGCTGTGCTGCCATGGCCTTCGCTGCTGCATCTGCCCTGGCGTCTCCTGTTGAAACAGTCCTGCAATGTTGTTATCAGCGTGTGCAGCACACTTACAGACAGCAATATTGTCCCACCTGTGCAATGGCTTTCAGCAAATTTTAACCCCTCAGTAAACCATATTTTGGCAATTGTTACCATCCCCCTTTTGATGCATGACCCAGCTCGTGCATCAATTTAAATTAATCTGATTTGCCAATCAACATTAACCCAAACAGCATCCTTCAGCCAATATTCGCCCAGACGTATTTCTCTGCCTCTGAAACAAAATATTACTTAAAGGCCCAATCTCATCTTCTTATCGAAGTTTTCGAAGGGCAACGGCCCTGAGTCTCACAGCGAATCCTGCTTTTCAGGCCTGTTGTTTGGTCTCTTACGTCAGTCATCTATAAACATTTCCAAAGTCATCAATTGTTTCTATCAGGTCAGGTCGTGCTGTACAGACTTAGTCTATGTCAGTCAAACATTTCCCCCTTTGGTCATAAATGTTAAGGACTCTCTTAATAATTCGATATTGACATACGTTTATCTCAACCCCTGACAGACGTCCATCAACTAATTCACAATTCCAATTTACAACTTAAACTGATCTTCAAATCTACATCATGAATGACAAAACTATTACTACTAGACAGAGCTTGATGACCAATCAACTTAAAGCCCGTCAGAATTATCAGTTCCTTTAAAGTTTGTCATTCGCCTTGGCCCATCTGTGATGATAAAACACTCACAAAAACATACAATGCTTTCACTATCAAACACACACACTCTTACCTAATTATGAACTCATACTTTCATATTCAAATCTTCCGAATAAGATTTTAAACTTTACATTTTCTTGTAACATTACCTAATTTTACATGGTTTCTAAACCAGTTTCAAAACATGTCTGTCCATTATTTATTCCAATTTAACAAGGTCAGCTGGTTGTTTTGGTTCACTATCATTATTTTGCTTCAGCTTGCTTTAGCAGGCCAATATCAGGAAGACAGACACAGTTACCATCCCTTCCTCCTCAAGTCTCTCTCACTAAAACAAAATAATCTTTTCAGCAGCCTTCTAAGGCTGAAACTTAGACAACGTTTAAATTCATTTGACAATTCACCTTTGTTAACCAGACTTTTCTTAAATCTACAAAACTGTCTCCATCTTTAGTCACCACCATGTGTAACAACCTTCAGAAGTTAAAACTATGTTAGACGTATTAGTTCAAAATAAAGTATAATTTTCCTTGCCCATAAGGCAACCGACATCAAAAATTTTATTACTGTCCCCACAACAACTAATGGGAATCACTTCATGGCCCCGACTGAACCCTGAAAGCCCATTTCCTGTTAGCTCTTTATCTATAATCTCCATCAGGGTGTGGTCCCTGGCATACATAGAGCTTGTCACAATGAGAAACAAGCCATACAGTGAATGCGGTTTCTGGTGAGTGGGATAGAGGGACTTACGTTTCCTGGGGCAGACTGCCATGACTCCTCACAGCTCCATCCCCCCTAACGATACAGGATGCTGTTGGCCTCGCAGACACCCGTCCACTCTCATCCCTTCCCTCACATAACAACACCTCCATCAGGAGATGCCCAGTGTCTGCGTGATCTCCCTGCCTTAGGTTGCCTCCTATTTGGCCAAAGAAGGTCTTACCCGTCATCGAGATGACCACTCGTGCACACATGGTGACCGCCATTTTCTCAAAACCGTTTTCTTCAACAAAATCTGTTGTTTCCGGAGCTTAGGAAAAACATTCGAGAGTCACCAGGGCCATTAGGATTGCCTAATAGTTGTAACACAGGGAGACAGGTTAATAACAACAGTTTTCAATCACTTAAATCCATTAACAATCTTAAAAAGCAGCAACCTAGCTACTCAGTGGCTTTAGATCACAACTGTACATTCATTTTACTTCATCTGTAGCCGAAGCATGGTGGGGACTAGGATCAGATACAGAACCAAAGATCAGACAATCAGGCCACTTCTTTTAAGGCCTGTAGTATTATTTTATAGACTTCTTTAAAATCATTCAGTTTTACTTTAAAAACAAATTGCCCTTTAAATGGCAATGATTTATTTTAACATCTCCATGTCTATGATTCTCAACTGAAACACTGTGCTTTCTTATAAATAGCTTATTATTACTTATGACACAGGCTCAGATAACGGCTTTTAGCCGACATCGAATGAGAGAGAGACTCTGAGGGATTCAGGACTGGTACTGCACTCTCATAAACTTCTAACATCAAACTTTATCTACCATTGTTTAACTCTATTCCAACTTAAGGCATCTTTGCCAGAAATTACATAAGATTTCAAATAAACGTATTTGTTAAATTAGTCTTTTGCCCACATCATGGAATTTAGGCATTACTAATTTTCACTCAGATTGAGTCTGTTGTACTGGCAGTTTCAGCCACAGTACACATCAGATTCAGATAAGCAAATTGTTTCATTTTAAACTTATTTTTTTTTGAAAGCTAAACATCAGCATTTCATAAACATGTCATGGTCAACTTCTCAAGCTGTTTGTTTAATCACCATTCAGCAACTGCTAATAAAGTACTGCTTCTGCTTATTTGTTCTTAGATAAAAATAATTATTCTAGTTCTCAATACGTTTCTCATTTCTCAATCTCAATTTTAATCGTCAAGTTCTCAACCATAGTTTAATATATGACTTAAGTTTTCTCTTGGAGTTTATCAATCTCCAATTAGGATTCACACTAACTTTGACGAGGCAAGCACTCTCTGCTTGTGATACTTTTGCAGTTATTGTAAATCATCTGTGAGATTAGTCTCACTATATCATCTAAAACCTTTTTATAAATGTTTAATTAAAACACAATCTTTCTTTTTTGTTACTTTGATATATTTTGCAACTCACATTTGTTGGAGTCATTCATTTTACATCAAACTGTAGGCCTATTCATCAATTCACTTTTTTAAAATTACTATTATACTGTAGATCCTTTCTTTAAAAGGATTCACTTTAATACTTCAGTCTTTTGACCTTGTTTTTATCTCTTATTTCTCAGACGAAAAAATGTTAATGTCGTCATTTAAACTGATTTACTTTCAAACCCACATTTTTACCAGAAATGTGTCTCTATCACATTTCCAAACATCTTCTCGGTGGGCATTTACAGTTACGCCTTAAGTGGTCCTGCTGACAACAATTGAAACACTCTCTGTCAGCTCCAACTTATTGCACACACTTGAAGCAGTGTGTGTCCCATTTAGGAATGCAACTGATAAGCAGTTCTCTGTATTCCTTACAGTCCGCCAGCGGCGGATTTAATCACAATAGCCAAATTATAATCTACATCATTATCATTGGCAGCACATTAATTTTCAAAAGCTGCATCGAAATGCTCAAAATATTCTATTTCGTTTTCACTCAATCAAAGTTTTTTTTGATTACTTTGGTTACACTTGTCCTGGGAAATTATCCCTGACCCATAATTTCCTTTTATAAAACAGTATCTTATTTCAATGTCAATCAACCTTATTGATTTACACAACCTTTGGACATAGCCGTCTTTACATTTTACTAATTTGGTATTACCATCAACAAGACTAATTACAGAACAAGTACATATCTAACATCCGGAAGCCGGGCTGAATAAGCAAACACTGTCACTGTACTCCCAGCATAGCTGGACCCTCAGTCACTCCTCAGATATTAAATACAGACATAGTCTATAATTATAAATACCAGGATACACGCATTCATTATTTTATAATCAATGAAAGTGGATAGTAAATCCATTCCTTTCACTACCCCCCTTTCCTTTAGGTTCAAACAATGGTTGTCCAACTAAAATTAAAAATAATTTCAATTTATTCTGACTTAACCGGCGCTCATAAATAGTTCCATGAATTCTCTCAGAATTTTCTCATTTGACAAAACACTGGTGTATCATACCTGGCAAACTTGCTCTGAGATTTCCCCATACTGGCTTTTCTCTACTTCACCTGTGGATTTTCGGTCGACGCGTCTTCCAATCTGTTGGACGTCTCCAACAGATCCGATCTTTAACCCAAGATCGAACGGGGGTCACTGAAATCTTGACTCGGCTCCCTGGCCACGATCAACCCCAGATTAAAGTCCACCTGAAATTAATCTTGGACCCCAATCTGGACTGTTGATCTGATCACGACCAACCCCAGTCTAAACAGTCTCCCCCGGATTAAGGTCCACCTGAAATTAATCTTGGACCCCAATCCCGACTGCTGACCTGCTCCCTGGCCACGATCAACCCCAGATTAAAGTCCACCTGAAATTAATCTTGGACCCCAATCTGGACTGTTGATCTGATCGCGATGTAAGTCAAATTCAGCACTTAACGAGCCCCATGCCCACTTTAAATCCCTGGACCTGACCTTAGGTCCTGATTAGGTTTGGACATATACGCCCACTTTAAATCCCTGGACCTGACCTTAGGTCCTGATTAGGTTTGGACATATACCCCCACTTTAAATCCCTGGACCTGACCTTAGGTCCTGATTAGGTTTGGACATATACCCTGGACTCGCACCACCGAAATAGATCTCAGCCAGTATGGTTCTCCTCAGCTCTCTACCCAATATAAAATCAATTTAGCTGTGTCTTACCAGGATGTCTTTTTCTCTGTGCCTCGGGTTCTTTTGATTCCAGTGGAGCCTCTCCTAGGCCTGGAGCGGTCGGCCCCTCTCTCTCAAGCTTACGAGGTAGAGCTGGAACTGCTCAGTCCAGGTGGCCAAACACCGTCCGCTCTCAGGTCCAGAAGGCACTTCCAAGGAGATCTACACTTCTGACACCAATTGTTGAGGCAAAAATCCAATAAACAGACATCACTGCGTAAGAGACACTTCAGAGTCAAATTAATAAAGAAAGAGAAGTTTATTCTTGCAAGAATAGGCCCAGTCGCTAACACAGATTGGTACACTGTGAAGAGAGTGACGCCCAGCACACAGGCTGGGGTGAGATCTAAATAGTTCTCCCTCAAGGTTATTTTACTGCAGGCCAAGCCTTCTCTGTAAATTTCCACACACCATAGGATTCATCATGTTAGATTTACCTCCCCGTCTAAGATGACCTCTGACCCAGCCGGTTAGAAAACATTCCTCCATAGTACACATAGGAGGCAAAACATAAGATCTAATAACCATATGCAATACATGTAAGATTAAAATTAAATTCCACAACAGGTAACACTGTCATTTTTTTTTCTGGTCAAAACTTTAAGTTTCAATATCTCAGCTCTGGAAGGGTCTAGAGCCTCAATTTTTGCACCCAGGTCCATGTCTCGTGGCCCTCTATCAGAATCCAGAGTTTTGAGAAGATTGGAGAAACTTAATTTTTCACCCCCCGAAAAAAAACATAAGGGGTAACACTGTCATTTTTTTTTTCTGGTCAAAACTTTAAGTTTCAATATCTCAGCTCTGGAAGGGTCTAGAGCCTCAATTTTTACACCCAGGTCCATGTCTCGTGGCCCTCTATCAGAATCCAGAGTTTTGAGAAGATTGGAGAAACTTAATTTTTCACCCCCCGAAAAAAAACATAAGGGGTAACACTTTTTTTTTTCTGGTAAAAACTTTAAGTTTCAATATCTCAGCTCTGGAAGGGTCTAGAGCCTCAATTTTTGCACCCAGGTCCATGTCTCGTGGCCCTCTATCAGAATCCAGAGTTTTGAGAAGATTGGAGAAACTTAATTTTTCACCCCCCGAAAAAAAACATAAGGGGTAACACTGTCATTTTTTTTTTCTGGTCAAAACTTTAAGTTTCAATATCTCAGCTCTGGAAGGGTCTAGAGCCTCAATTTTTGCACCCAGGTCCATGTCTCGTGGCCCTCTATCAGAATCCAGAGTTTTGAGAAGATTGGAGAAACTTAATTTTTCACCCCCCGAAAAAAAACATAAGGGGTAACACTGTCATTTTTTTTTTCTGGTCAAAACTTTAAGTTTCAATATCTCAGCTCTGGAAGGGTCTAGATCCTCAATTTTTGCACCCAGGTCCATGTCTCGTGGCCCTCTATCAGAATCCAGAGTTTTGAGAAGATTGGAGAAACTTAATTCTTCACCCCCCCCCCCCCCCCGAAAAAAACATAAGGGGTAACACTGTCATTTTTTTTTTCTGGTCAAAACTTTAAGTTTCTATATCTCAGCTCTGGAAGGGTCTAGAGCCTCAATTTTTGCACCCAGGTCCATGTCTCGTGGCCCTCTATCAGAATCCAGAGTTTTGAGAAGATTGGAGAAACTTAATTTTTCACCCCCCGAAAAAAAAACATAAGGGGTAACACTGTCATTTTTTTTCTGGTAAAAACTTTAAGTTTCAATATCTCAGCTCTGGAAGGGTCTAGAGCCTCAATTTTTGCACCCAGGTCCATGTCTCGTGGCCCTCTATCAGAATCCAGAGTTTTGAGAAGATTGGAGAAACTTAATTTTTCACCCCCCGAAAAAAAAAACATAAGGGGTAACACTGTCATTTTTTTTTCTGGTCAAAACTTTAAGTTTCAATATCTCAGCTCTGGAAGGGTCTAGAGCCTCAATTTTTGCACCCAGGTCCATGTCTCGTGGCCCTCTATCAGAATCCAGAGTTTTGAGAAGATTGGAGAAACTTAATTTTTCACCCCCCGGAAAAAAAACATAAGGGGTAACACTGTCATTTTTTTTCTGGTAAAAACTTTAATTTTCAATATCTCAGCTCTGGAAGGGTCTAGAGCCTCAATTTTTGCACCCAGGTCCATGTCTCGTGGCCCTCTATCAGAATCCAGAGTTTTGAGAAGATTGGAGAAACTTAATTTTTCACCCCCCGAAAAAAAACATAAGGGGTAACACTGTCATTTTTTTTTTTCTGGTCAAAACTTTAAGTTTCAATATCTCAGCTCTGGAAGGGTCTAGAGCCTCAATTTTTGCACCCAGGTCCATGTATCGTGGCCCTCTATCAGAATCCAGAGTTTTGAGAAAATTGGAGAAACTTAATTTTTCACCCCCCGAAAAAAAAACATAAGGGGTAACACTGTCATTTTTTTTTCTGGTCAAAACTTTAAGTTTCAATATCTCAGCTCTGGAAGGGTCTAGAGCCTCAATTTTTGCACCCAGGTCCATGTCTCGTGGCCCTCTATCAGAATCCAGAGTTTTGAGAAGATTGGAGAAACTTAATTTTTCACCCCCCGAAAAAAAACATAAGGGGTAACACTGTCATTTTTTTTTCTGGTCAAAACTTTAAGTTTCAATATCTCAGCTCTGGAAGGTTCTAGAGCCTCAATTTTTGCACCCAGGTCCATGTCTCGTGGCCCTCGATCAGAATCCAGAGTTTTGAGAAGATTGGAGAAACTTAATTTTTCACCCCCCGAAAAAAAACATAAGGGGTAACACTGTCATTTTTTTTTTCTGGTCAAAACTTTAAGTTTCTATATCTCAGCTCTGGAAGGGTCTAAAGCCTCAATTTTTGCACCCAGGTCCATGTCTCGTGGCCCTCTATCAGAATCCAGAGTTTTGAGAAGATTGGAGAAACTTAATTTTTCACCCCCCGAAAAAAAAACATAAGGGGTAACACTGTCATTTTTTTTCTGGTAAAAACTTTAAGTTTCAATATCTCAGCTCTGGAAGGGTCTAGAGCCTCAATTTTTGCACCCAGGTCCATGTCTCGTGGCCCTCTATCAGAATCCAGAGTTTTGAGAAGATTGGAGAAACTTAATTTTTCACCCCCCGGAAAAAAAAACATAAGGGGTAACACTGTCATTTTTTTTTCTGGTCAAAACTTTAAGTTTCAATATCTCAGCTCTGGAAGGGTCTAGAGCCTCAATTTTTGCACCCAGGTCCATGTCTCGTGGCCCTCTATCAGAATCCAGAGTTTTGAGAAGATTGGAGAAACTTAATTTTTCACCCCCCGGAAAAAAACATAAGGGGTAACACTGTCATTTTTTTTCTGGTAAAAACTTTAAGTTTCAATATCTCAGCTCTGGAAGGGTCTAGAGCCTCAATTTTTGCACCCAGGTCCATGTCTCGTGGCCCTCTATCAGAATCCAGAGTTTTGAGAAGATTGGAGAAACTTAATTTTTCACCCCCCGAAAATAAACATAAGGGGTAACACTTTTTTTTTTTCTGGTAAAAACTTTAAGTTTCAATATCTCAGCTCTGGAAGGGTCTAGAGCCTCAATTTTTGCACCCAGGTCCATGTCTCGTGGCCCTCTATCAGAATCCAGAGTTTTGAGAAGATTGGAGAAACTTAATTTTTCACCCCCCGAAAAAAAACATAAGGGGTAACACTGTCATTTTTTTTTCTGGTCAAAACTTTAAGTTTCAATATCTCAGCTCTGGAAGGGTCTAGATCCTCAATTTTTGCACCCAGGTCCATGTCTCGTGGCCCTCTATCAGAATCCAGAGTTTTGAGAAGATTGGAGAAACTTAATTCTTCACCCCCCCCCCCCCCCCGAAAAAAACATAAGGGGTAACACTGTCATTTTTTTTTTCTGGTCAAAACTTTAAGTTTCTATATCTCAGCTCTGGAAGGGTCTAGAGCCTCAATTTTTGCACCCAGGTCCATGTCTCGTGGCCCTCTATCAGAATCCAGAGTTTTGAGAAGATTGGAGAAACTTAATTTTTCACCCCCCGAAAAAAAAACATAAGGGGTAACACTGTCATTTTTTTTCTGGTAAAAACTTTAAGTTTCAATATCTCAGCTCTGGAAGGGTCTAGAGCCTCAATTTTTGCACCCAGGTCCATGTCTCGTGGCCCTCTATCAGAATCCAGAGTTTTGAGAAGATTGGAGAAACTTAATTTTTCACCCCCCGAAAAAAAAACATAAGGGGTAACACTGTCATTTTTTTTTCTGGTCAAAACTTTAAGTTTCAATATCTCAGCTCTGGAAGGGTCTAGAGCCTCAATTTTTGCACCCAGGTCCATGTCTCGTGGCCCTCTATCAGAATCCAGAGTTTTGAGAAGATTGGAGAAACTTAATTTTTCACCCCCCGGAAAAAAAACATAAGGGGTAACACTGTCATTTTTTTTCTGGTAAAAACTTTAATTTTCAATATCTCAGCTCTGGAAGGGTCTAGAGCCTCAATTTTTGCACCCAGGTCCATGTCTCGTGGCCCTCTATCAGAATCCAGAGTTTTGAGAAGATTGGAGAAACTTAATTTTTCACCCCCCGAAAAAAAACATAAGGGGTAACACTGTCATTTTTTTTTTTCTGGTCAAAACTTTAAGTTTCAATATCTCAGCTCTGGAAGGGTCTAGAGCCTCAATTTTTGCACCCAGGTCCATGTATCGTGGCCCTCTATCAGAATCCAGAGTTTTGAGAAAATTGGAGAAACTTAATTTTTCACCCCCCGAAAAAAAAACATAAGGGGTAACACTGTCATTTTTTTTTCTGGTCAAAACTTTAAGTTTCAATATCTCAGCTCTGGAAGGGTCTAGAGCCTCAATTTTTGCACCCAGGTCCATGTCTCGTGGCCCTCTATCAGAATCCAGAGTTTTGAGAAGATTGGAGAAACTTAATTTTTCACCCCCCGAAAAAAAAACATAAGGGGTAACACTGTCATTTTTTTTTCTGGTAAAAACTTTAAGTTTCAATATCTCAGCTCTGGAAGGGTCTAGAGCCTCAATTTTTGCACCCAGGTCCATGTCTCGTGGCCCTCTATCAGAATCCAGAGTTTTGAGAAGATTGGAGAAACTTTATTTTTCACCCCCCGGAAAAAAAAACATAAGGGGTAACACTGTCATTTTTTTTTCTGGTCAAAACTTTAAGTTTCAATATCTCAGCTCTGGAAGGGTCTAGAGCCTCAATTTTTGCACCCAGGTCCATGTCTCGTGGCCCTCTATCAGAATCCAGAGTTTTGAGAAGATTGGAGAAACTTAATTTTTCACCCCCCGGAAAAAAACATAAGGGGTAACACTGTCATTTTTTTTCTGGTAAAAACTTTAAGTTTCAATATCTCAGCTCTGGAAGGGTCTAGAGCCTCAATTTTTGCACCCAGGTCCATGTCTCGTGGCCCTCTATCAGAATCCAGAGTTTTGAGAAGATTGGAGAAACTTAATTTTTCACCCCCCGAAAATAAACATAAGGGGTAACACTTTTTTTTTTCTGGTAAAAACTTTAAGTTTCAATATCTCAGCTCTGGAAGGGTCTAGAGCCTCAATTTTTGCACCCAGGTCCATGTCTCGTGGCCCTCTATCAGAATCCAGAGTTTTGAGAAGATTGGAGAAACTTAATTTTTCACCCCCCGAAAAAAAACATAAGGGGTAACACTGTCATTTTTTTTTTCTGGTCAAAACTTTAAGTTTCAATATCTCAGCTCTGGAAGGGTCTAGAGCCTCAATTTTTGCACCCAGGTCCATGTCTCGTGGCCCTCTATCAGAATCCAGAGTTTTGAGAAGATTGGAGAAACTTAATTTTTCACCCCCCGAAAAAAAACATAAGGGGTAACACTGTCATTTTTTTTTTCTGGTCAAAACTTTAAGTTTCAATATCTCAGCTCTGGAAGGGTCTAGAGCCTCAATTTTTACACCCAGGTCCATGTCTCGTGGCCCTCTATCAGAATCCAGAGTTTTGAGAAGATTGGAGAAACTTAATTTTTCACCCCCCGAAAAAAAACATAAGGGGTAACACTTTTTTTTTTCTGGTAAAAACTTTAAGTTTCAATATCTCAGCTCTGGAAGGGTCTAGAGCCTCAATTTTTGCACCCAGGTCCATGTCTCGTGGCCCTCTATCAGAATCCAGAGTTTTGAGAAGATTGGAGAAACTTAATTTTTCACCCCCCGAAAAAAAACATAAGGGGTAACACTGTCATTTTTTTTTTCTGGTCAAAACTTTAAGTTTCAATATCTCAGCTCTGGAAGGGTCTAGAGCCTCAATTTTTGCACCCAGGTCCATGTCTCGTGGCCCTCTATCAGAATCCAGAGTTTTGAGAAGATTGGAGAAACTTAATTTTTCACCCCCCGAAAAAAAACATAAGGGGTAACACTGTCATTTTTTTTTTCTGGTCAAAACTTTAAGTTTCAATATCTCAGCTCTGGAAGGGTCTAGATCCTCAATTTTTGCACCCAGGTCCATGTCTCGTGGCCCTCTATCAGAATCCAGAGTTTTGAGAAGATTGGAGAAACTTAATTCTTCACCCCCCCCCCCCCCCGAAAAAAACATAAGGGGTAACACTGTCATTTTTTTTTTCTGGTCAAAACTTTAAGTTTCTATATCTCAGCTCTGGAAGGGTCTAGAGCCTCAATTTTTGCACCCAGGTCCATGTCTCGTGGCCCTCTATCAGAATCCAGAGTTTTGAGAAGATTGGAGAAACTTAATTTTTCACCCCCCGAAAAAAAAACATAAGGGGTAACACTGTCATTTTTTTTCTGGTAAAAACTTTAAGTTTCAATATCTCAGCTCTGGAAGGGTCTAGAGCCTCAATTTTTGCACCCAGGTCCATGTCTCGTGGCCCTCTATCAGAATCCAGAGTTTTGAGAAGATTGGAGAAACTTAATTTTTCACCCCCCGAAAAAAAAAACATAAGGGGTAACACTGTCATTTTTTTTTCTGGTCAAAACTTTAAGTTTCAATATCTCAGCTCTGGAAGGGTCTAGAGCCTCAATTTTTGCACCCAGGTCCATGTCTCGTGGCCCTCTATCAGAATCCAGAGTTTTGAGAAGATTGGAGAAACTTAATTTTTCACCCCCCGGAAAAAAAACATAAGGGGTAACACTGTCATTTTTTTTCTGGTAAAAACTTTAATTTTCAATATCTCAGCTCTGGAAGGGTCTAGAGCCTCAATTTTTGCACCCAGGTCCATGTCTCGTGGCCCTCTATCAGAATCCAGAGTTTTGAGAAGATTGGAGAAACTTAATTTTTCACCCCCCGAAAAAAAACATAAGGGGTAACACTGTCATTTTTTTTTTTCTGGTCAAAACTTTAAGTTTCAATATCTCAGCTCTGGAAGGGTCTAGAGCCTCAATTTTTGCACCCAGGTCCATGTATCGTGGCCCTCTATCAGAATCCAGAGTTTTGAGAAAATTGGAGAAACTTAATTTTTCACCCCCCGAAAAAAAAACATAAGGGGTAACACTGTCATTTTTTTTTCTGGTCAAAACTTTAAGTTTCAATATCTCAGCTCTGGAAGGGTCTAGAGCCTCAATTTTTGCACCCAGGTCCATGTCTCGTGGCCCTCTATCAGAATCCAGAGTTTTGAGAAGATTGGAGAAACTTAATTTTTCACCCCCCGAAAAAAAACATAAGGGGTAACACTGTCATTTTTTTTTCTGGTCAAAACTTTAAGTTTCAATATCTCAGCTCTGGAAGGTTCTAGAGCCTCAATTTTTGCACCCAGGTCCATGTCTCGTGGCCCTCGATCAGAATCCAGAGTTTTGAGAAGATTGGAGAAACTTAATTTTTCACCCCCCGAAAAAAAACATAAGGGGTAACACTGTCATTTTTTTTTTCTGGTCAAAACTTTAAGTTTCTATATCTCAGCTCTGGAAGGGTCTAAAGCCTCAATTTTTGCACCCAGGTCCATGTCTCGTGGCCCTCTATCAGAATCCAGAGTTTTGAGAAGATTGGAGAAACTTAATTTTTCACCCCCCGAAAAAAAAACATAAGGGGTAACACTGTCATTTTTTTTCTGGTAAAAACTTTAAGTTTCAATATCTCAGCTCTGGAAGGGTCTAGAGCCTCAATTTTTGCACCCAGGTCCATGTCTCGTGGCCCTCTATCAGAATCCAGAGTTTTGAGAAGATTGGAGAAACTTAATTTTTCACCCCCCGGAAAAAAAAACATAAGGGGTAACACTGTCATTTTTTTTTCTGGTCAAAACTTTAAGTTTCAATATCTCAGCTCTGGAAGGGTCTAGAGCCTCAATTTTTGCACCCAGGTCCATGTCTCGTGGCCCTCTATCAGAATCCAGAGTTTTGAGAAGATTGGAGAAACTTAATTTTTCACCCCCCGGAAAAAAACATAAGGGGTAACACTGTCATTTTTTTTCTGGTAAAAACTTTAAGTTTCAATATCTCAGCTCTGGAAGGGTCTAGAGCCTCAATTTTTGCACCCAGGTCCATGTCTCGTGGCCCTCTATCAGAATCCAGAGTTTTGAGAAGATTGGAGAAACTTAATTTTTCACCCCCCGAAAATAAACATAAGGGGTAACACTTTTTTTTTTTCTGGTAAAAACTTTAAGTTTCAATATCTCAGCTCTGGAAGGGTCTAGAGCCTCAATTTTTGCACCCAGGTCCATGTCTCGTGGCCCTCTATCAGAATCCAGAGTTTTGAGAAGATTGGAGAAACTTAATTTTTCACCCCCCGAAAAAAAACATAAGGGGTAACACTGTCATTTTTTTTTCTGGTCAAAACTTTAAGTTTCAATATCTCAGCTCTGGAAGGGTCTAGATCCTCAATTTTTGCACCCAGGTCCATGTCTCGTGGCCCTCTATCAGAATCCAGAGTTTTGAGAAGATTGGAGAAACTTAATTCTTCACCCCCCCCCCCCCCCGAAAAAAACATAAGGGGTAACACTGTCATTTTTTTTTTCTGGTCAAAACTTTAAGTTTCTATATCTCAGCTCTGGAAGGGTCTAGAGCCTCAATTTTTGCACCCAGGTCCATGTCTCGTGGCCCTCTATCAGAATCCAGAGTTTTGAGAAGATTGGAGAAACTTAATTTTTCACCCCCCGAAAAAAAAACATAAGGGGTAACACTGTCATTTTTTTTCTGGTAAAAACTTTAAGTTTCAATATCTCAGCTCTGGAAGGGTCTAGAGCCTCAATTTTTGCACCCAGGTCCATGTCTCGTGGCCCTCTATCAGAATCCAGAGTTTTGAGAAGATTGGAGAAACTTAATTTTTCACCCCCCGAAAAAAAAACATAAGGGGTAACACTGTCATTTTTTTTTCTGGTCAAAACTTTAAGTTTCAATATCTCAGCTCTGGAAGGGTCTAGAGCCTCAATTTTTGCACCCAGGTCCATGTCTCGTGGCCCTCTATCAGAATCCAGAGTTTTGAGAAGATTGGAGAAACTTAATTTTTCACCCCCCGGAAAAAAAACATAAGGGGTAACACTGTCATTTTTTTTCTGGTAAAAACTTTAATTTTCAATATCTCAGCTCTGGAAGGGTCTAGAGCCTCAATTTTTGCACCCAGGTCCATGTCTCGTGGCCCTCTATCAGAATCCAGAGTTTTGAGAAGATTGGAGAAACTTAATTTTTCACCCCCCGAAAAAAAACATAAGGGGTAACACTGTCATTTTTTTTTTTCTGGTCAAAACTTTAAGTTTCAATATCTCAGCTCTGGAAGGGTCTAGAGCCTCAATTTTTGCACCCAGGTCCATGTATCGTGGCCCTCTATCAGAATCCAGAGTTTTGAGAAAATTGGAGAAACTTAATTTTTCACCCCCCGAAAAAAAAACATAAGGGGTAACACTGTCATTTTTTTTTCTGGTCAAAACTTTAAGTTTCAATATCTCAGCTCTGGAAGGGTCTAGAGCCTCAATTTTTGCACCCAGGTCCATGTCTCGTGGCCCTCTATCAGAATCCAGAGTTTTGAGAAGATTGGAGAAACTTAATTTTTCACCCCCCGAAAAAAAAACATAAGGGGTAACACTGTCATTTTTTTTTCTGGTAAAAACTTTAAGTTTCAATATCTCAGCTCTGGAAGGGTCTAGAGCCTCAATTTTTGCACCCAGGTCCATGTCTCGTGGCCCTCTATCAGAATCCAGAGTTTTGAGAAGATTGGAGAAACTTTATTTTTCACCCCCCGGAAAAAAAAACATAAGGGGTAACACTGTCATTTTTTTTTCTGGTCAAAACTTTAAGTTTCAATATCTCAGCTCTGGAAGGGTCTAGAGCCTCAATTTTTGCACCCAGGTCCATGTCTCGTGGCCCTCTATCAGAATCCAGAGTTTTGAGAAGATTGGAGAAACTTAATTTTTCACCCCCCGGAAAAAAACATAAGGGGTAACACTGTCATTTTTTTTCTGGTAAAAACTTTAAGTTTCAATATCTCAGCTCTGGAAGGGTCTAGAGCCTCAATTTTTGCACCCAGGTCCATGTCTCGTGGCCCTCTATCAGAATCCAGAGTTTTGAGAAGATTGGAGAAACTTAATTTTTCACCCCCCGAAAATAAACATAAGGGGTAACACTTTTTTTTTTCTGGTAAAAACTTTAAGTTTCAATATCTCAGCTCTGGAAGGGTCTAGAGCCTCAATTTTTGCACCCAGGTCCATGTCTCGTGGCCCTCTATCAGAATCCAGAGTTTTGAGAAGATTGGAGAAACTTAATTTTTCACCCCCCGAAAAAAAACATAAGGGGTAACACTGTCATTTTTTTTTTCTGGTCAAAACTTTAAGTTTCAATATCTCAGCTCTGGAAGGGTCTAGAGCCTCAATTTTTGCACCCAGGTCCATGTCTCGTGGCCCTCTATCAGAATCCAGAGTTTTGAGAAGATTGGAGAAACTTAATTTTTCACCCCCCGAAAAAAAACATAAGGGGTAACACTGTCATTTTTTTTTTCTGGTCAAAACTTTAAGTTTCAATATCTCAGCTCTGGAAGGGTCTAGAGCCTCAATTTTTGCACCCAGGTCCATGTCTCGTGGCCCTCTATCAGAATCCAGAGTTTTGAGAAGATTGGAGAAACTTAATTTTTCACCCCCCGAAAAAAAAACATAAGGGGTAACACTGTCATTTTTTTTTCTGGTCAAAACTTTAAGTTTCAATATCTCAGCTCTGGAAGGGTTTAGAGCCTCAATTTTTGCACCCAGGTCCATGTATCGTGGCCCTCTATCAGAATCCAAAGTTTTGAGAAAATTGGAGAAACTTAATTTTTCACCCCCCGAAAAAAAACATAAGGGGTAACACTGTCATTTTTTTTTTCTGGTCAAAACTTTAAGTTTCAATATCTCAGCTCTGGAAGGGTCTAGAGCCTCAATTTTTGCACCCAGGTCCATGTCTCGTGGCCCTCTATCAGAATCCAGAGTTTTGAGAAGATTGGAGAAACTTAATTTTTCACCCCCCGAAAAAAAAACATAAGGGGTAACACTGTCATTTTTTTTTCTGGTCAAAACTTTAAGTTTCAATATCTCAGCTCTGGAAGGGTCTAGAGACTCAATTTTTGCACCCAGGTCCATGTCTCGTGGCCCTCTATCAGAATCCAGAGTTTTGAGAAGATTGGAGAAACTTAATTTTTCACCCCCCGAAAAAAAACAAAAGGGGTAACACTGTCATTTTTTTTTTTCTGGTCAAAACTTTAAGTTTCAATATCTCAGCTCTGGAAAGGTCTAGAGCCTCAATTTTTGCACCCAGGTCCATGTCTCGTGGCCCTCTATCAGAATCCAGAGTTTTGAGAAGATTGGAGAAACTTAATTTTTCACCCCCCGAAAAAAAACATAAGGGGTAACACTGTCATTTTTTTTTCTGGTCAAAACTTTAAGTTTCAATATCTCAGCTCTGGAAGGGTTTAGAGCCTCAATTTTTGCACCCAGGTCCATGTATCGTGGCCCTCTATCAGAATCCAAAGTTTTGAGAAAATTGGAGAAACTTAATTTTTCACCCCCCCGAAAAAAAACATAAGGGGTAACACTGTCATTTTTTTTTTCTGGTCAAAACTTTAAGTTTCAATATCTCAGCTCTGGAAGGGTCTAGAGCCTCAATTTTTGCACCCAGGTCCATGTCTCGTGGCCCTCTATCAGAATCCAGAGTTTTGAGAAGATTGGAGAAACTTAATTTTTCACCCCCCGAAAAAAAACATAAGGGGTAACACGGTCATTTTTTTTTCTGGTCAAAACTTTAAGTTTCAATATCTCAGCTCTGGAAGGGTCTAGAGCCTCAATTTTTGCACCCAGGTCCATGTCTCGTGGCCCTCGATCAGAATCCAGAGTTTTGAGAAGATTGGAGAAACTTAATTTTTCACCCCCCGAAAAAAAACATAAGGGGTAACACTGTCATTTTTTTTTCTGGTCAAAACTTTAAGTTTCAATATCTCAGCTCTGGAAGGGTCTAGAGCCTCAATTTTTGCACCCAGGTCCATGTCTCGTGGCCCTCTATCAGAATCCAGAGTTTTGAGAAGATTGGAGAAACTTAATTTTTCACCCCCCGAAAAAAAACATAAGGGGTAACACTGTCATTTTTTTTTTTCTGGTCAAAACTTTAAGTTTCTATATCTCAGCTCTGGAAGGGTCTAGAGCCTCAATTTTTGCACCCAGGTCCATGTCTCGTGGCCCTCTATCAGAATCCAGAGTTTTGAGAAGATTGGAGAAACTTAATTTTTCACCCCCCGAAAAAAAACATAAGGGGTAACACTGTCATTTTTTTTTTCTGGTCAAAACTTTAAGTTTCAATATCTCAGCTCTGGAAGGGTCTAGAGCCTCAATTTTTGCACCCAGGTCCATGTCTCATGGCCCTCTATCAGAATCCAGAGTTTTGAGAAGATTGGAGAAACTTAATTTTTCACTCCCCGAAAAAAAACATAAGGGGTAACACTGTCATTTTTTTTTTCTGGTCAAAACTTTAAGTTTCAATATCTCAGCTCTGGAAGGGTCTAGATCCTCAATTTTTGCACCCAGGTCCATGTCTCGTGGCCCTCTATCAGAATCCAGAGTTTTGAGAAGATTGGAGAAACTTAATTCTTCACCCCCCCCCCCCCCCCCCGAAAAAAAACATAAGGGGTAACACTGTTATTTTTTTTCTGGTCAAAACTTTAAGTTTCAATATCTCAGCTCTGGAAAGGTCTAGAGCCTCAATTTTTGCACCCAGGTCCATGTCTCGTGGCCCTCTATCAGAATCCAGAGTTTTGAGAAGATTGGAGAAACTTAATTTTTCACCCCCCGAAAAAAAACATAAGGGGTAACACTGTCATTTTTTTTCTGGTCAAAACTTTAAGTTTCAATATCTCAGCTCTGGAAGGGTCTAGAGCCTCAATTTTTGCACCCAGGTCCATGTCTCGTGGCCCTCTATCAGAATCCAGAGTTTTGAGAAGATTGGAGAAACTTAATTTTTCACCCCCCGAAAAAAAACATAAGGGGTAACACTGTCATTTTTTTTTTCTGGTCAAAACTTTAAGTTTCAATATATCAGCTCTGGAAGGGTCTAGAGACTCAATTTTTGCACCCAGGTCCATGTCTCGTGGCCCTCTATCAGAATCCAGAGTTTTGAGAAGATTGGAGAAACTTAATTTTTCACCCCCCGAAAAAAAAAAACTTAAGGGGTAACACTGTCATTTTTTTTTTCTGGTCAAAACTTTAAGTTTCAATATCTCAGCTCTGGAAGGGTCAAGAGCCTCAATTTTTGCACCAGGGTCCATGTCTCGTGGCCCTCTATCAGAATCCAGAGTTTTGAGAAGATTGGAGAAACTTAATTTTTCACCCCCCGAAAAAAAACATAAGGGGTAACACTGTCATTTTTTTTTTCTGGTCAAAACTTTAAGTTTCAATATCTCAGCTCTGGAAGGGTCTAGAGACTCAATTTTTGCACCCAGGTCCATGTCTCGTGGCCCTCTATCAGAATCCAGAGTTTTGAGAAGATTGGAGAAACTTAATTTTTCACCCCCCGAAAAAAAACATAAGGGGTAACACTGTCATTTTTTTTTTCTGGTCAAAACTTTAAGTTTCAATATCTCAGCTCTGGAAAGGTCTAGAGCCTCAATTTTTGCACCCAGGTCCATGTCTCGTGGCCCTCTATCAGAATCCAGAGTTTTGAGAAGATTGGAGAAACTTAATTTTTCACCCCCCGAAAAAAAACATAAGGGGTAACACTGTCATTTTTTTTTTTTGGTCAAAACTTTAAGTTTCAATATCTCAGCTCTGGAAGGGTCTAGAGCCTCAATTTTTGCACCCAGGTCCATGTCTCGTGGCCCTCTATCAGAATCCAGAGTTTTGAGAAGATTGGAGAAACTTAATTTTTCACCCCCCGAAAAAAAACATAAGGGGTAACACTGTCATTTTTTTTTCTGGTCAAAACTTTAAGTTTCAATATCTCAGCTCTGGAAGGGTCTAGAGACTCAATTTTTGCACCCAGGTCCATGTCTCGTGGCCCTCTATCAGAATCCAGAGTTTTGAGAAGATTGGAGAAACTTAATTTTTCACCCCCCGAAAAAAAACATAAGGGGTAACACTGTCAGTTTTTTTTTCTGGTCAAAACTTTAAGTTTCAATATCTCAGCTCTGGAAAGGTCTGGAGCCTCAATTTTTGCACCCAGGTCCATGTCTCGTGGCCCTCTATCAGAATCCAGAGTTTTGAGAAGATTGGAGAAACTTCATTTTTCACCCCCCGAAAAAAAAAACATAAGGGGTAACACTGTCATTTTTTTTTCTGGTCAAAACTTTAAGTTTCAATATCTCAGCTCTGGAAGGGTCTAGAGCCTCAATTTTTGCACCCAGGTCCATGTCTCGTGGCCCTCGATCAGAATCCAGAGTTTTGAGAAGATTGGAGAAACTTAATTTTTCACCCCCCGAAAAAAAACATAAGGGGTAACACTGTCATTTTTTTTTTTCTGGTCAAAACTTTAAGTTTCAATATCTCAGCTCTGGAAGGGTCTAGAGCCTCAATTTTTGCACCCAGGTCCATGTCTCGTGGCCCTCTATCAGAATCCAGAGTTTTGAGAAGATTGGAGAAACTTAATTTTTCACCCCCCGAAAAAAAACATAAGGGGTAACACTGTCATTTTTTTTTCTGGTCAAAACTTTAAGTTTCAATATCTCAGCTCTGGAAGGGTCTAGAGCCTCAATTTTTGCACCCAGGTCCATGTCTCGTGGCCCTCGATCAGAATCCAGAGTTTTGAGAAGATTGGAGAAACTTAATTTTTCACCCCCCGAAAAAAAACATAAGGGGTAACACTGTCATTTTTTTTTTCTGGTCAAAACTTTAAGTTTCAATATCTCAGCTCTGGAAGGGTCTAGAGCCTCAATTTTTGCACCCAGGTCCATGTCTCGTGGCCCTCTATCAGAATCCAGAGTTTTGAGAAGATTGGAGAAACTTAATTTTTCACCCCCCGAAAAAAAACATAAGGGTTAACACTGTCATTTTTTTTTCTGGTCAAAACTTTAAGTTTCAATATCTCAGCTCTGGAAGGGTCTAGATCCTCAATTTTTGCACCCAGGTCCATGTCTCGTGGCCCTCTATCAGAATCCAGAGTTTTGAGAAGATTGGAGAAACTTAATTTTTCACCCCCCCGAAAAAAAACATAAGGGGTAACACTGTCATTTTTTTTCTGGTCAAAACTTTAAGTTTCAATATCTCAGCTCTGGAAGGGTCTAGAGCCTCAATTTTTGCACCCAGGTCCATGTCTCGTGGCCCTCTATCAGAATCCAGAGTTTTGAGAAGATTGGAGAAACTTAATTTTTCACCCCCCGAAAAAAAAACATAAGGGGTAACACTGTCATTTTTTTTTTCTGGTCAAAACTTTAAGTTTCAATATCTCAGCTCTGGAAGGGTCTAGAGCCTCAATTTTTGCACCCAGGTCCATGTCTCGTGGCCCTCTCAGAATCCAGAGTTTTGAGAAGATTGGAGAAACTTAATTTTTCACCCCCCGAAAAAAAACATAAGGGGTAACACTGTCATTTTTTTTTTCTGGTCAAACCTTTAAGTTTCAATATCTCAGCTCTGGAAGGGTCTAGAGACTCAATTTTTGCACCCAGGTCCATGTCTCGTGGCCCTCTATCAGAATCCAGAGTTTTGAGAAGATTGGAGAAACTTAATTTTTCACCCCCCGAAAAAAAAACATAAGGGGTAACACTGTCATTTTTTTTCTGGTCAAAACTTTAAGTTTCAATATCTCAGCTCTGGAAGGGTCTAGAGACTCAATTTTTGCACCCAGGTCCATGTCTCGTGGCCCTCTATCAGAATCCAGAGTTTTGAGAAGATTGGAGAAACTTAATTTTTCACCCCCCGAAAAAAAACATAAGGGGTAACACTGTCATTTTTTTTTCTGGTCAAAACTTTAAGTTTCAATATCTCAGCTCTGGAAGGGTCTAGAGCCTCAATTTTTGCACCCAGGTCCATGTATCGTGGCCCTCTATCAGAATCCAGAGTTTTGAGAAAATTGGAGAAACTTAATTTTTCACCCCCCGAAAAAAAACATAAGGGGTAACACTGTCATTTTTTTTTTCTGGTCAAAACTTTAAGTTTCAATATCTCAGCTCTGGAAGGGTCTAGAGCCTCAATTTTTGCACCCAGGTCCATGTCTCGTGGCCCTCTATCAGAATCCAGAGTTTTGAGAAGATTGGAGAAACTTAATTTTTCACCCCCCGAAAAAAAACATAAGGGGTAACACTGTCATTTTTTTTTTCTGGTCAAAACTTTAAGTTTCAATATCTCAGCTCTGGAAGGGTCTAGAGCCTCAATTTTTGCACCCAGGTCCATGTCTCGTGGCCCTCGATCAGAATCCAGAGTTTTGAGAAGATTGGAGAAACTTAATTTTTCACCCCCCGAAAAAAAACATAAGGGTTAACACTGTCATTTTTTTTTCTGGTCAAAACTTTAAGTTTCAATATCTCAGCTCTGGAAGGGTCTAGATCCTCAATTTTTGCACCCAGGTCCATGTCTCGTGGCCCTCTATCAGAATCCAGAGTTTTGAGAAGATTGGAGAAACTTAATTTTTCACCCCCCCGAAAAAAACATAAGGGGTAACACTGTCATTTTTTTTCTGGTCAAAACTTTAAGTTTCAATATCTCAGCTCTGGAAGGGTCTAGAGCCTCAATTTTTGCACCCAGGTCCATGTCTCGTGGCCCTCTATCAGAATCCAGAGTTTTGAGAAGATTGGAGAAACTTAATTTTTCACCCCCCGAAAAAAAAACATAAGGGGTAACACTGTCATTTTTTTTTTCTGGTCAAAACTTTAAGTTTCAATATCTCAGCTCTGGAAGGGTCTAGAGCCTCAATTTTTGCACCCAGGTCCATGTCTCGTGGCCCTCTCAGAATCCAGAGTTTTGAGAAGATTGGAGAAACTTAATTTTTCACCCCCCGAAAAAAAACATAAGGGGTAACACTGTCATTTTTTTTTTCTGGTCAAACCTTTAAGTTTCAATATCTCAGCTCTGGAAGGGTCTAGAGACTCAATTTTTGCACCCAGGTCCATGTCTCGTGGCCCTCTATCAGAATCCAGAGTTTTGAGAAGATTGGAGAAACTTAATTTTTCACCCCCCGAAAAAAAAACATAAGGGGTAACACTGTCATTTTTTTTCTGGTCAAAACTTTAAGTTTCAATATCTCAGCTCTGGAAGGGTCTAGAGACTCAATTTTTGCACCCAGGTCCATGTCTCGTGGCCCTCTATCAGAATCCAGAGTTTTGAGAAGATTGGAGAAACTTAATTTTTCACCCCCCGAAAAAAAACATAAGGGGTAACACTGTCATTTTTTTTTTCTGGTCAAAACTTTAAGTTTCAATATCTCAGCTCTGGAAAGGTCTAGAGCCTCAATTTTTGCACCCAGGTCCATGTCTCGTGGCCCTCTATCAGAATCCAGAGTTTTGAGAAGATTGGAGAAACTTAATTTTTCACCCCCCGAAAAAAAAACATAAGGGGTAACACTGTCATTTTTTTTTCTGGTCAAAACTTTAAGTTTCAATATCTCAGCTCTGGAAGGGTCTAGAGCCTCAATTTTTGCACCCAGGTCCATGTATCGTGGCCCTCTATCAGAATCCAGAGTTTTGAGAAAATTGGAGAAACTTAATTTTTCACCCCCCGAAAAAAAACATAAGGGGTAACACTGTCATTTTTTTTTTCTGGTCAAAACTTTAAGTTTCAATATCTCAGCTCTGGAAGGGTCTAGAGCCTCAATTTTTGCACCCAGGTCCATGTCTCGTGGCCCTCGATCAGAATCCAGAGTTTTGAGAAGATTGGAGAAACTTAATTTTTCACCCCCCGAAAAAAAACATAAGGGGTAACACTGTCATTTTTTTTTTTTCTGGTCAAAACTTTAAGCTTCAATATCTCAGCTCTGGAAGGGTCTAGAGCCTCAATTTTTGCACCCAGGTCCATGTCTCGTGGCCCTCTATCAGAATCCAGAGTTTTGAGAAGATTGGAGAAACTTAATTTTTCACCCCCCGAAAAAAAAAACATAAGGGGTAACACTGTCATTTTTTTTTTCTGGTCAAAACTTTAAGTGTCAATATCTCAGCTCTGGAAGGGTCTAGAGACTCAATTTTTGCACCCAGGTCCATGTCTCGTGGCCCTCTATCAGAATCCAGAGTTTTGAGACGATTGGAGAAACTTAATTTTTCACCCCCCGAAAAAAAACATAAGGGGTAACACTGTCATTTTTTTTCTGGTCAAAACTTTAAGTTTCAATATCTCAGCTCTGGAAGGGTTTAGAGCCTCAATTTTTGCACCCAGGTCCATGTATCGTGGCCCTCTATCAGAATCCAAAGTTTTGAGAAAATTGGAGAAACTTAATTTTTCACCCCCCGAAAAAAAACATAAGGGGTAACACTGTCATTTTTTTTCTGGTCAAAACTTTAAGTTTCAATATCTCAGCTCTGGAAGGGTCTAGAGCCTCAATTTTTGCACCCAGGTCCATGTCTCGTGGCCCTCTATCAGAATCCAGAGTTTTGAGAAGATTGGAGAAACTTATTTTTTCACCCCCCGAAAAAAACATAAGGGTTAACACTGTCATTTTTTTTTTCTGGTCAAAACTTTAAGTTTCAATATCTCAGCTCTGGAAGGGTCTAGAGCCTCAATTTTTGCACCCAGGTCCATGTCTCGTGGCCCTCGATCAGAATCCAGAGTTTTGAGAAGATTGGAGAAACTTAATTTTTCACCCCCCGAAAAAAAACATAAGGGGTAACACTGTCATTTTTTTTTTCTGGTCAAAACTTTAAGTTTCAATATCTCAGCTCTGGAAGGGTGTAGAGCCTCAATTTTTGCACCCAGGTCCATGTCTCGTGGCCCTCTATCAGAATCCAGAGTTTTGAGAAGATTGGAGAAACTTAATTTTTCACCCCCCGAAAAAAAACATAAGGGGTAACACTGTCATTTTTTTTTTCTGGTCAAAACTTTAAGTTTCTATATCTCAGCTCTGGAAGGGTCTAGAGCCTCAATTTTTGCACCCAGGTCCATGTCTCGTGGCCCTCTATCAGAATCCAGAGTTTTGAGAAGATTGGAGAAACTTAATTTTTCACCCCCCGAAAAAAAACATAAGGGGTAACACTGTCATTTTTTTTTTCTGGTCAAAACTTTAAGTTTCAATATCTCAGCTCTGGAAGGGTCTAGAGCCTCAATTTTTGCACCCACGTCCATGTCTCGTGGCCCTCTATCAGAATCCAGAGTTTTGAGAAGATTGGAGAAACTTAATTTTTCACCCCCCGAAAAAAAACATAAGGGGTAACACTGTCATTTTTTTTTTCTGGTCAAAACTTTAAGTTTCTATATCTCAGCTCTGGAAGGGTCTAGAGCCTCAATTTTTGCACCCAGGTCCATGTCTCGTGGCCCTCTATCAGAATCCAGAGTTTTGAGAAGATTGGAGAAACTTAATTCTTCACCCCCCCCCCCCCCCCCGAAAAAAAACATAAGGGGTAACACTGTTATTTTTTTTCTGGTCAAAACTTTAAGTTTCAATATCTCAGCTCTGGAAAGGTCTAGAGCCTCAATTTTTGCACCCAGGTCCATGTCTCGTGGCACCCTATCAGAATCCAGAGTTTTGAGAAGATTGGAGAAACTTAATTTTTCACCCCCCGAAAAAAAACATAAGGGGTAACACTGTCATTTTTTTTCTGGTCAAAACTTTAAGTTTCAATATCTCAGCTCTGGAAGGGTCTAGAGCCTCAATTTTTGCACCCAGGTCCATGTCTCGTGGCCCTCTATCAGAATCCAGAGTTTTGAGAAGATTGGAGAAACTTAATTTTTCACCCCCCGAAAAAAAAACATAAGGGGTAACACTGTCATTTTTTTTTTCTGGTCAAAACTTTAAGTTTCAATATCTCAGCTCTGGAAGGGTCTAGAGACTCAATTTTTGCACCCAGGTCCATGTCTCGTGGCCCTCTATCAGAATCCAGAGTTTTGAGAAGATTGGAGAAACTTAATTTTTCACCCCCCGAAAAAAAAAAACTTAAGGGGTAACACTGTTATTTTTTTTTTCTGGTCAAAACTTTAAGTTTCAATATCTCAGCTCTGGAAGGGTCAAGAGCCTCAATTTTTGCACCAGGGTCCATGTCTCGTGGCCCTCTATCAGAATCCAGAGTTTTGAGAAGATTGGAGAAACTTAATTTTTCACCCCCCGAAAAAAAACATAAGGGGTAACACTGTCATTTTTTTTTCTGGTCAAAACTTTAAGTTTCAATATCTCAGCTCTGGAAGGGTCTAGAGACTCAATTTTTGCACCCAGGTCCATGTCTCGTGGCCCTCTATCAGAATCCAGAGTTTTGAGAAGATTGGAGAAACTTAATTTTTCACCCCCCGAAAAAAAACATAAGGGGTAACATTGTCATTTTTTTTTTCTGGTCAAAACTTTAAGTTTCAATATCTCAGCTCTGGAAAGGTCTAGAGCCTCAATTTTTGCACCCAGGTCCATGTCTCGTGGCCCTCTATCAGAATCCAGAGTTTTGAGAAGATTGGAGAAACTTAATTTTTCACACCCCGAAAAAAAACATAAGGGGTAACACTGTCATTTTTTTTTCTGGTCAAAACTTTAAGTTTCAATATCTCAGCTCTGGAAGGGTCTAGAGCCTCAATTTTTGCACCCAGGTCCATGTCTCGTGGCCCTCTATCAGAATCCAGAGTTTTGAGAAGATTGGAGAAACTTAATTTTTCACCCCCCGAAAAAAAACATAAGGGGTAACACTGTCAGTTTTTTTTTCTGGTCAAAACTTTAAGTTTCAATATCTCAGCTCTGGAAAGGTCTAGAGCCTCAATTTTTGCACCCAGGTCCATGTCTCGTGGCCCTCTATCAGAATCCAGAGTTTTGAGAATATTGGAGAAACTTAATTTTTCACCCCCCGAAAAAAAACATAAGGGGTAACACTGTCATTTTTTTTTTCTGGTCAAAACTTTAAGTTTCAATATCTCAGCTCTGGAAGGGTCTAGAGCCTCAATTTTTGCACCCAGGTCCATGTCTCGTGGCCCTCTATCAGAATCCAGAGTTTTGAGAAGATTGGAGAAACTTAATTTTTCACCCCCCGAAAAAAAACATAAGGGGTAACACTGTCATTTTTTTTTTCTGGTCAAAACTTTAAGTTTCAATATCTCAGCTCTGGAAGGGTCTAGAGCCTCAATTTTTGCACCCAGGTCCATGTCTCGTGGCCCTCTATCAGAATCCAGAGTTTTGAGAAGATTGGAGAAACTTAATTTTTCACCCCCCGAAAAAAAACATAAGGGGTAACACTGTCATTTTTTTTTTCTGGTCAAAACTTTAAGTTTCAATATCTCAGCTCTGGAAGGGTCTAGAGCCTCAATTTTTGCACCCAGGTCCATGTCTCGTGGCCCTCTATCAGAATCCAGAGTTTTGAGAAAATTGGAGAAACTTAATTTTTCACCCCCCGAAAAAAAAACATAAGGGGTAACACTGTCATTTTTTTTTCTGGTCAAAACTTTAAGTTTCAATATCTCAGCTCTGGAAGGGTCTAGAGCCTCAATTTTTGCACCCAGGTCCATGTCTCGTGGCCCTCTATCAGAATCCAGAGTTTTGAGAAGATTGGAGAAACTTAATTTTTCACCCCCCGAAAAAAAACATAAGGGGTAACACTGTCATTTTTTTTTCTGGTCAAAACTTTAAGTTTCAATATCTCAGCTCTGGAAGGTTCTAGAGCCTCAATTTTTGCACCCAGGTCCATGTCTCGTGGCCCTCGATCAGAATCCAGAGTTTTGAGAAGATTGGAGAAACTTAATTTTTCACCCCCCGAAAAAAAACATAAGGGGTAACACTGTCATTTTTTTTTTCTGGTCAAAACTTTAAGTTTCTATATCTCAGCTCTGGAAGGGTCTAAAGCCTCAATTTTTGCACCCAGGTCCATGTCTCGTGGCCCTCTATCAGAATCCAGAGTTTTGAGAAGATTGGAGAAACTTAATTTTTCACCCCCCGAAAAAAATACATAAGGGGTAACACTGTCATTTTTTTTTCTGGTAAAAACTTTAAGTTTCAATATCTCAGCTCTGGAAGGGTCTAGAGCCTCAATTTTTGCACCCAGGTCCATGTCTCGTGGCCCTCTATCAGAATCCAGAGTTTTGAGAAGATTGGAGAAACTTAATTTTTCACCCCCCGGAAAAAAAAACATAAGGGGTAACACTGTCATTTTTTTTTCTGGTCAAAACTTTAAGTTTCAATATCTCAGCTCTGGAAGGGTCCAGAGCCTCAATTTTTGCACCCAGGTCCATGTCTCGTGGCCCTCTATCAGAATCCAGAGTTTTGAGAAGATTGGAGAAACTTAATTTTTCACCCCCCGGAAAAAAACATAAGGGGTAACACTGTCATTTTTTTTCTGGTAAAAACTTTAAGTTTCAATATCTCAGCTCTGGAAGGGTCTAGAGCCTCAATTTTTGCACCCAGGTCCATGTCTCGTGGCCCTCTATCAGAATCCAGAGTTTTGAGAAGATTGGAGAAACTTAATTTTTCACCCCCCGAAAATAAACATAAGGGGTAACACTTTTTTTTTCTGGTAAAAACTTTAAGTTTCAATATCTCAGCTCTGGAAGGGTCTAGAGCCTCAATTTTTGCACCCAGGTCCATGTCTCGTGGCCCTCTATCAGAATCCAGAGTTTTGAGAAGATTGGAGAAACTTAATTTTTCACCCCCCGAAAAAAAACATAAGGGGTAACACTGTCATTTTTTTTTCTGGTCAAAACTTTAAGTTTCAATATCTCAGCTCTGGAAGGGTCTAGATCCTCAATTTTTGCACCCAGGTCCATGTCTCGTGGCCCTCTATCAGAATCCAGAGTTTTGAGAAGATTGGAGAAACTTAATTCTTCACCCCCCCCCCCCCCCCCCCCCGAAAAAAAACATAAGGGGTAACACTGTCATTTTTTTTTTCTGGTCAAAACTTTAAGTTTCTATATCTCAGCTCTGGAAGGGTCTAGAGCCTCAATTTTTGCACCCAGGTCCATGTCTCGTGGCCCTCTATCAGAATCCAGAGTTTTGAGAAGATTGGAGAAACTTAATTTTTCACCCCCCGAAAAAAAAACATAAGGGGTAACACTGTCATTTTTTTTTTCTGGTCAAAACTTTAAGTTTCAATATCTCAGCTCTGGAAGGGTCTAGAGCCTCAATTTTTGCACCCAGGTCCATGTATCGTGGCCCTCTATCAGAATCCAGAGTTTTGAGAAAATTGGAGAAACTTAATTTTTCACCCCCCCGAAAAAAAAACATAAGGGGTAACACTGTCATTTTTTTTTCTGGTCAAAACTTTAAGTTTCAATATCTCAGCTCTGGAAGGGTCTAGAGCCTCAATTTTTGCACCCAGGTCCATGTCTCGTGGCCCTCTATCAGAATCCAGAGTTTTGAGAAGATTGGAGAAACTTAATTTTTCACCCCCCGAAAAAAAACATAAGGGGTAACACTGTCATTTTTTTTTCTGGTCAAAACTTTAAGTTTCAATATCTCAGCTCTGGAAGGTTCTAGAGCCTCAATTTTTGCACCCAGGTCCATGTCTCGTGGCCCTCGATCAGAATCCAGAGTTTTGAGAAGATTGGAGAAACTTAATTTTTCACCCCCCGAAAAAAAAACATAAGGGGTAACACTGTCATTTTTTTTTTCTGGTCAAAACTTTAAGTTTCTATATCTCAGCTCTGGAAGGGTCTAAAGCCTCAATTTTTGCACCCAGGTCCATGTCTCGTGGCCCTCTATCAGAATCCAGAGTTTTGAGAAGATTGGAGAAACTTATTTTTCACCCCCCGAAAAAAAAACATAAGGGGTAACACTGTCATTTTTTTTTCTGGTAAAAACTTTAAGTTTCAATATCTCAGCTCTGGAAGGGTCTAGAGCCTCAATTTTTGCACCCAGGTCCATGTCTCGTGGCCCTCTATCAGAATCCAGAGTTTTGAGAAGATTGGAGAAACTTAATTTTTCACCCCCCGGAAAAAAAAACATAAGGGGTAACACTGTCATTTTTTTTTCTGGTCAAAACTTTAAGTTTCAATATCTCAGCTCTGGAAGGGTCTAGAGCCTCAATTTTTGCACCCAGGTCCATGTCTCGTGGCCCTCTATCAGAATCCAGAGTTTTGAGAAGATTGGAGAAACTTAATTTTTCACCCCCCGGAAAAAAACATAAGGGGTAACACTGTCATTTTTTTTCTGGTAAAAACTTTAAGTTTCTATATCTCAGCTCTGGAAGGTCTAGAGCCTCAATTTTTGCACCCAGGTCCATGTCTCGTGGCCCTCTATCAGAATCCAGAGTTTTGAGAAGATTGGAGAAACTTAATTTTTCACCCCCCGAAAATAAACATAAGGGGTAACACTTTTTTTTTCTGGTAAAAACTTTAAGTTTCAATATCTCAGCTCTGGAAGGGTCTAGAGCCTCAATTTTTGCACCCAGGTCCATGTCTCGTGGCCCTCTATCAGAATCCAGAGTTTTGAGAAGATTGGAGAAACTTAATTTTTCACCCCCGAAAAAAAACATAAGGGGTAACACTGTCATTTTTTTTTTCTGGTCAAAACTTTAAGTTTCAATATCTCAGCTCTGGAAGGGTCTAGAGCCTCAATTTTTGCACCCAGGTCCATGTCTCGTGGCCCTCTATCAGAATCCAGAGTTTTGAGAAGATTGGAGAAACTTAATTTTTCACCCCCCGAAAAAAAAACATAAGGGGTAACACTGTCATTATTTTTTTCTGGTCAAAACTTTAAGTTTCAATATCTCAGCTCTGGAAGGGTCTAGAGACTCAATTTTTGCACCCAGGTCCATGTCTCGTGGCCCTCTATCAGAATCCAGAGTTTTGAGAAGATTGGAGAAACTTAATTTTTCACCCCCCGAAAAAAAACATAAGGGGTAACACTGTCATTTTTTTTTCTGGTCAAAACTTTAAGTTTCAATATCTCAGCTCTGGAAGGGTCTAGAGCCTCAATTTTTGCACCCAGGTCCATGTCTCGTGGCCCTCGATCAGAATCCAGAGTTTTGAGAAGATTGGAGAAACTTAATTTTTCACCCCCCGAAAAAAAACATAAGGGGTAACACTGTCATTTTTTTTTCTGGTCAAAACTTTAAGTTTCAATATCTCAGCTCTGGAAGGGTCTAGAGCCTCAATTTTTGCACCCAGGTCCATGTCTCGTGGCCCTCTATCAGAATCCAGAGTTTTGAGAAGATTGGAGAAACTTAATTTTTCACCCCCCGAAAAAAACATAAGGGTTAACACTGTCATTTTTTTTTCTGGTCAAAACTTTAAGTTTCAATATCTCAGCTCTGGAAGGGTCTAGATCCTCAATTTTTGCACCCAGGTCCATGTCTCGTGGCCCTCTATCAGAATCCAGAGTTTTGAGAAGATTGGAGAAACTTAATTTTTCACCCCCCCGAAAAAAAACATAAGGGGTAACACTGTCATTTTTTTTCTGGTCAAAACTTTAAGTTTCAATATCTCAGCTCTGGAAGGGTCTAGAGCCTCAATTTTGCACCCAGGTCCATGTCTCGTGGCCCTCTATCAGAATCCAGAGTTTTGAGAAGATTGGAGAAACTTAATTTTTCACCCCCCGAAAAAAAAACATAAGGGGTAACACTGTCATTTTTTTTTTCTGGTCAAAACTTTAAGTTTCAATATCTCAGCTCTGGAAGGGTCTAGAGCCTCAATTTTTGCACCCAGGTCCATGTCTCGTGGCCCTCTCAGAATCCAGAGTTTTGAGAAGATTGGAGAAACTTAATTTTTCACCCCCCGAAAAAAAACATAAGGGGTAACACTGTCATTTTTTTTTTCTGGTCAAACCTTTAAGTTTCAATATCTCAGCTCTGGAAGGGTCTAGAGACTCAATTTTTGCACCCAGGTCCATGTCTCGTGGCCCTCTATCAGAATCCAGAGTTTTGAGAAGATTGGAGAAACTTAATTTTTCACCCCCCGAAAAAAAAACATAAGGGGTAACACTGTCATTTTTTTTCTGGTCAAAACTTTAAGTTTCAATATCTCAGCTCTGGAAGGGTCTAGAGACTCAATTTTTGCACCCAGGTCCATGTCTCGTGGCCCTCTATCAGAATCCAGAGTTTTGAGAAGATTGGAGAAACTTAATTTTTCACCCCCCGAAAAAAAACATAAGGGGTAACACTGTCATTTTTTTTTCTGGTCAAAACTTTAAGTTTCAATATCTCAGCTCTGGAAGGGTCTAGAGCCTCAATTTTTGCACCCAGGTCCATGTATCGTGGCCCTCTATCAGAATCCAGAGTTTTGAGAAAATTGGAGAAACTTAATTTTTCACCCCCCGAAAAAAAACATAAGGGGTAACACTGTCATTTTTTTTTTCTGGTCAAAACTTTAAGTTTCAATATCTCAGCTCTGGAAGGGTCTAGAGCCTCAATTTTTGCACCCAGGTCCATGTCTCGTGGCCCTCTATCAGAATCCAGAGTTTTGAGAAGATTGGAGAAACTTAATTTTTCACCCCCCGAAAAAAAAACATAAGGGGTAACACTGTCATTTTTTTTTTCTGGTCAAAACTTTAAGTTTCAATATCTCAGCTCTGGAAGGGTCTAGAGCCTCAATTTTTGCACCCAGGTCCATGTCTCGTGGCCCTCGATCAGAATCCAGAGTTTTGAGAAGATTGGAGAAACTTAATTTTTCACCCCCCGAAAAAAAACATAAGGGTTAACACTGTCATTTTTTTTTCTGGTCAAAACTTTAAGTTTCAATATCTCAGCTCTGGAAGGGTCTAGATCCTCAATTTTTGCACCCAGGTCCATGTCTCGTGGCCCTCTATCAGAATCCAGAGTTTTGAGAAGATTGGAGAAACTTAATTTTTCACCCCCCCGAAAAAAAACATAAGGGGTAACACTGTCATTTTTTTTCTGGTCAAAACTTTAAGTTTCAATATCTCAGCTCTGGAAGGGTCTAGAGCCTCAATTTTTGCACCCAGGTCCATGTCTCGTGGCCCTCTATCAGAATCCAGAGTTTTGAGAAGATTGGAGAAACTTAATTTTTCACCCCCCGAAAAAAAAACATAAGGGGTAACACTGTCATTTTTTTTTTCTGGTCAAAACTTTAAGTTTCAATATCTCAGCTCTGGAAGGGTCTAGAGCCTCAATTTTTGCACCCAGGTCCATGTCTCGTGGCCCTCTCAGAATCCAGAGTTTTGAGAAGATTGGAGAAACTTAATTTTTCACCCCCCGAAAAAAAACATAAGGGGTAACACTGTCATTTTTTTTTTCTGGTCAAACCTTTAAGTTTCAATATCTCAGCTCTGGAAGGGTCTAGAGACTCAATTTTTGCACCCAGGTCCATGTCTCGTGGCCTCTATCAGAATCCAGAGTTTTGAGAAGATTGGAGAAACTTAATTTTTCACCCCCCGAAAAAAAACATAAGGGGTAACACTGTCATTTTTTTTCTGGTCAAAACTTTAAGTTTCAATATCTCAGCTCTGGAAGGGTCTAGAGACTCAATTTTTGCACCCAGGTCCATGTCTCGTGGCCCTCTATCAGAATCCAGAGTTTTGAGAAGATTGGAGAAACTTAATTTTTCACCCCCCGAAAAAAAACATAAGGGGTAACACTGTCATTTTTTTTTTCTGGTCAAAACTTTAAGTTTCAATATCTCAGCTCTGGAAAGGTCTAGAGCCTCAATTTTTGCACCCAGGTCCATGTCTCGTGGCCCTCTATCAGAATCCAGAGTTTTGAGAAGATTGGAGAAACTTAATTTTTCACCCCCCGAAAAAAAAAACATAAGGGGTAACACTGTCATTTTTTTTTCTGGTCAAAACTTTAAGTTTCAATATCTCAGCTCTGGAAGGGTCTAGAGCCTCAATTTTTGCACCCAGGTCCATGTATCGTGGCCCTCTATCAGAATCCAGAGTTTTGAGAAAATTGGAGAAACTTAATTTTTCACCCCCCGAAAAAAAACATAAGGGGTAACACTGTCATTTTTTTTTCTGGTCAAAACTTTAAGTTTCAATATCTCAGCTCTGGAAGGGTCTAGAGCCTCAATTTTTGCACCCAGGTCCATGTCTCGTGGCCCTCGATCAGAATCCAGAGTTTTGAGAAGATTGGAGAAACTTAATTTTTCACCCCCCGAAAAAAACATAAGGGGTAACACTGTCATTTTTTTTTTTCTGGTCAAAACTTTAAGCTTCAATATCTCAGCTCTGGAAGGTCTAGAGCCTCAATTTTTGCACCCAGGTCCATGTCTCGTGGCCCTCTATCAGAATCCAGAGTTTTGAGAAGATTGGAGAAACTTAATTTTTCACCCCCCGAAAAAAAAAACATAAGGGGTAACACTGTCATTTTTTTTTTCTGGTCAAAACTTTAAGTGTCAATATCTCAGCTCTGGAAGGGTCTAGAGACTCAATTTTTGCACCCAGGTCCATGTCTCGTGGCCCTCTATCAGAATCCAGAGTTTTGAGACGATTGGAGAAACTTAATTTTTCACCCCCCGAAAAAAAACATAAGGGGGTAACACTGTCATTTTTTTTTTCTGGTCAAAACTTTAAGTTTCAATATCTCAGCTCTGGAAAGGTCTAGAGCCTCAATTTTTGCACCCAGGTCCATGTCTCGTGGCCCTCTATCAGAATCCAGAGTTTTGAGAAGATTGGAGAAACTTAATTTTTCACCCCCCGAAAAAAACATAAGGGGTAACACTGTCATTTTTTTTCTGGTCAAAACTTTAAGTTTCAATATCTCAGCTCTGGAAGGGTTTAGAGCCTCAATTTTTGCACCCAGGTCCATGTATCGTGGCCCTCTATCAGAATCCAAAGTTTTGAGAAAATTGGAGAAACTTAATTTTTCACCCCCCGAAAAAAAACATAAGGGGTAACACTGTCATTTTTTTTTCTGGTCAAAACTTTAAGTTTCAATATCTCAGCTCTGGAAGGGTCTAGAGCCTCAATTTTTGCACCCAGGTCCATGTCTCGTGGCCCTCTATCAGAATCCAGAGTTTTGAGAAGATTGGAGAAACTTATTTTTTCACCCCCCGAAAAAAACATAAGGGTTAACACTGTCATTTTTTTTTTCTGGTCAAAACTTTAAGTTTCAATATCTCAGCTCTGGAAGGGTCTAGAGCCTCAATTTTTGCACCCAGGTCCATGTCTCGTGGCCCTCGATCAGAATCCAGAGTTTTGAGAAGATTGGAGAAACTTAATTTTTCACCCCCCGAAAAAAAACATAAGGGGTAACACTGTCATTTTTTTTTTCTGGTCAAAACTTTAAGTTTCAATATCTCAGCTCTGGAAGGGTCGTAGAGCCTCAATTTTTGCACCCAGGTCCATGTCTCGTGGCCCTCTATCAGAATCCAGAGTTTTGAGAAGATTGGAGAAACTTAATTTTTCACCCCCCGAAAAAAAACATAAGGGGTAACACTGTCATTTTTTTTTTCTGGTCAAAACTTTAAGTTTCTATATCTCAGCTCTGGAAGGGTCTAGAGCCTCAATTTTTGCACCCAGGTCCATGTCTCGTGGCCCTCTATCAGAATCCAGAGTTTTGAGAAGATTGGAGAAACTTAATTTTTCACCCCCGAAAAAAAACATAAGGGGTAACACTGTCATTTTTTTTTTCTGGTCAAAACTTTAAGTTTCAATATCTCAGCTCTGGAAGGGTCTAGAGCCTCAATTTTTGCACCCAGGTCCATGTCTCGTGGCCCTCTATCAGAATCCAGAGTTTTGAGAAGATTGGAGAACTTAATTTTTCACCCCCCGAAAAAAAAACATAAGGGGTAACTCTGTCATTTTTTTTTTTCTGGTCAAAACTTTAAGTTTCAATATCTCAGCTCTGGAAGGGTCTAGAGCCTCAATTTTGCACCCAGGTCCATGTCTCGTGGCCCTCTATCAGAATCCAGAGTTTTGAGAAGATTGGAGAAACTTAATTTTTCACCACCCCGAAAAAAAACATAAGGGGTAACACTGTCATTTTTTTTTCTGGTCAAAACTTTAAGTTTCAATATCTCAGCTCTGGAAAGGTCTAGAGCCTCAATTCTTTGCACCCAGGTCCATGTCTCGTGGCCA